>CM034354.1:28114355-28266497 GCA_019925275.1 Mytilus edulis
TGTACATGTATATCTGGCCAATATCAAAGGAACACAACTCTAACAGAAAACACATTATATTTATAAGCATACATACATGTACATTTTATGAAGCATTATCTTGTTTTTTAAATTTGTATGATATCAAGATTTTTTTTTATTGAAATCAGCATGGATTGATCATTGTTGATAAGTTTAATTATGAAGAACTAAAAAAAACATGTTTTACATAAATTAGGCTGCTAGTTTTCTCGTTCAAATTGTTTTACATAGTCATTTCACTGCCTTTTATAGCTGACTATGGGGTACGGACTTTGCTCATTGTTGAAGGACGTACAGTGACCGGTAGTTGTTAATTCTGTGTCATTTGGTCACTTGTTGAGAGTTGTCTCATTGGCAATCATACCACATCTTCTTTTTTATATTTTCAACCATTATCCTGGAGGCTTAACCATTCGGAAAAAACAAACCTTTTACATGTACATGTATGTTCAATAATTTGATTAACACAATTTACTGAGGTGTTTTATGTAAACTTGCTTTCTACCATGGAATTAACACCTGATTCAAGAAAAGAATTAACACTAAAAACTGTGGTACGTCAGGAGCTCTTTTCTTGATTTTCCTTCATTAGACTGGTCAAAACCATAAATAACTAGGACAAATTTAAAGAATGTTGTTAAATTCTGACGTCCAGGTCCATGTTATCCCAAGTTTATGGTGGAGTTTGTGTTGCTTAGTCTTTTAGTTTTCAATGTTGTGTTTTGTAAAATATTTATTTGTCTGTTTGTCTTTTTCTTTTTGGCATTATAAAGTTTCTTTTCATTTATGAGTTTGAATGTTCATTGGTACAATGTATCTTTCACCCCTCTTTCACACAGTCTTCATCATGATAAACTTTTAAATCTACAGTCCTGCAGCTCAAATTTTGAAAATTTTTAGTAAGACTCTGTTGGCCTGTAGGGATGATTTTAAGTGTCCAAAGAGGATTTTAAAAGCCTGGGCTGCCGGGCCTGTGGTTATTAAGAGTGAAGATTGCAAGTATCTTTGTTGTTCTTACATTTTATACTTTAGAATATTAATTGTGTGAAAATTTGATAAGTCCATTTAGGGAACACAATGTTGGAAATAGTTCCCAAGAATAGATTCACAGTTTGAAATTGTTCACTACAATATGAACAATACATGTACTAAAATAAATCTATGTTTAAACATTTTTTGTTTATTATTGTTTGACTTTTCTTTTAAACAAGTTATGAATTAATTTCAATGGTATTTTCAAACAGTTAGTAATACTGTATCGAAGTGAATGTAATGCTTTCAACTTACTGCACTGAAGTCTAATAAGTCATTTAGTTCTTTATCAGAATGAACATTCATCCGGTCACCAAATGTTGGTCCCATTCCATGCATAAATCTGAAAAAGTGCAATAAAAAGTGCATATAAATATTGAAGTTGTTTTTATCAAAATGAACACTTCTTCAGCACCATAAATCTGAAAAATAAAAAATTATTAAATTCTCTATCGGAATGGATATTCACATCCGTCAGATCACCAAAATTTGCTACCATTCCTCCATAAATCTGATATAGTGCAATGTACCGTCAAATACATGTTGCCATATGGGCTATGCTCATTGTTGAAGGCCACAGTGACACATATTTATTAATTTCTGTGTCATTTTGTCTCTTTTGGAATCTTGAGAGTTTGTCTCATATTGGCAATCATACCACATTTTCTTACTTTTAAAGTTTGGTAATTCCAGTCCTGTTTATCCTTTTTACAATATGTACATGTATGCAAAATTTAATAGAATTATTGGATATTCGGTGTATAGTGATTTTTCAATCTATGTACATGACAAAATAGAGCAAGGGAATTACATCAAACTAATAGAATGATGATGCATCACGATTTGAAAATGGTGAGTCCATGAGAAACCCGAAAATGCAGCATTTTGGCACAACACATACACGTAAGACAGACTATGAATTGATACATGTAGAAATACATGAAAAAGGAATTTCTACTGAGCTCCCCAGGGAATCAACTGACCTTTTCCCAATTCAAAACATAGGCAGAGAGGCCCAGTCTAGATACATTTGTAGGTAAAGGTCAAGGTTATAATATGTCAACAGAGGACCAGAGAACTTAAAATTATGACAAGCTCTAAATCATCCCCTTGTTTTAAGACAATTTGTAAATAAACTAAAACAGACCTGACAAAAATATCTGACACTGACACCAAATCAATTAGGAGCTACAAGTGTGGTGTCAAACACAGGGAGATGTCACATAGGGTTTTGACTTGGATTGTGGTGAAAACAAAAATTTAGGTTATTAAAGTTTTTTCAAATAGTTTACAGAACAAGATGGATCTCTGCATATATATTTTACATGTCAATTAAAATTATTTTTTGTTAAACAAGCATTGGAACTAGGGCTTTCATCATGACAGTCTTCAAGCTGAACCACAGGCCGGGCGAGCATCAGCCCAGGCTTGTAAAACTCCTTTTCGGGCCTGTAAAAATCATCTCTACAGGCCACCAGAATCTAACTAAATTTGTCCAACAATTGAAATCTGGGCCTGTAGATTTAAAAGTTCATGGTGAAGACTGTGACATGGGGCCTACATCTAGATAGTGCTTAGAAAGAGGCTATAGAAATGAACAAAAATTTAACAACCATCAGAACATTTTAAATCAGCTGTTACCTTGTAGTATAAGAACAGGTTATTCCCCTAAAATGTTTCTTAAACATTGGAATTAAAAAAAACATGTTTTGTTTAATTGAATTGCATGCATTTATTTTTTTAATTGGACAACCTTTCAAGTAATGCTTTCTTATATTTTGTAAAATTCGAAAAAAAGTAAACAATATAAATTAAAATGGACATCAGATTTGGAAAACTGAAATGCACAGTAACTCAACAAATCTAACTTACATACAAGGTGAACAGCTTATACATGTATGTGTATCAACAGTCTGAAGTGTTTTTGTTTGACCCAGCTCCACAAATTATCTCCCTTAGAAAAGTTTAGGTGAAATTTCAGTTTCTCCCTTATTATTTGGAAGTAGAGTCTACTACTATACAGAAAAGCCAGAAATAATGATAAAATAAAGACGTATTGCTGCTAAAAATAATTTAGAAATGATTTAATTAATTATTTTGTGAAATTTTATTCCGACAGAATTTATGTAAACATGTACAGTACAGATACATGTATAAGTAAATATTAAAGTTAAATTATGTTTTTTTACAAATAATTATGTACAGAAAAATTTATGTGAACAGTTGGAAGTCAAGTACACAGATACATGTATAAGTATATATTAAAGTTAAATTATGTTTTTTTATAAATAATCATGTACAGAAAAGTCAGAAATTGGAATATATGAGAAGATGGCAAGCATGAATCTATATATAGCTAACAACCGAAGATCATGAATTTATCAAAACCAGTCAACAAACATGTACATGTAGTCAGTGCATGTAGTATCCAAAAGAGTTCTTGAAAAGTGGTGGTCAGGGCTTAAGAAGGTTTTGACCATAAAATTTTCTATATTTAACCCCAAGGGCAAGGGGAAAAAGGTTTTTGACAACTATCTATTCTCTACACAATGCGAGCTTGAGTGTACATGTACATGTACTGTAGTAAAGTTAAACATTTCAAAGTATACATATATTCGCCTTTAATGGAACCTGGAAATCTTAACACCTACATATTATATTCAACATCTCATGTGAGCGGGACATGTCATGAAAGAGATAAAAATTTAAATTCTAACTTGGCATAATCGTTGACCTTATAAGATTTCGAACAGTCATGGCCAGACAGTGCTGTAGGCTGATTGCATTTGGAATAAAATTTGATGTCTTGTCAATAATATTCCAATTTCAAGTAAAAATTAAGCCGTTAACATTGGTTCTACATGTAGGTTCTCATGGTTTCATTGAAAACATTTTGACAAAAGAAGGTAGACATATTAAATTCAACGAAAATAATATTAATGCATAATAAAAATAAATAAATAGTGAATTAAAATTGCATGTCCTTCTAAAACAAATGCTGCATTAAATATTGATACAGTAAAAAAAACATGAACAGTTGTTTAGCATTGATTATATAAGGGGTGCCGTGTGTTTCTCAATGGTAGGACCATCTGTTCTGTAAAATATGGTCTTTCCCACGAGCAACAGTTGGAACAATTACAGCTGGTCATAACATGAACGACAAAGTCGAAGAGATCGGATGTGTATTTATTTACTATATTCATTTTCATTTTAAGGAATAGTTCCTGAAATTTGATGTGTAATTTCTATTGACCAGCATCTTCAACATCTTAGTGACGGTCATCTGATCGGAATGTATTAATTTGATTCATCAATATTTTTTTCGTGCATGGTATCGGATTTCAAAAAAGTTTAGGATATTTCACCAAAGAAATGGATGCATTTATTTGTCAAGTGTGGATCTGACTTACTGTCATTGAAAACACATTGAGATCTTGACATTAACACGTCTACAAATTAAAGAACGTATCGGAATATGGCGACAGTTCTTACCAAAAATAGGGGGGTTCATGTCCACGCTGCCTTACCTTTGTGGGCGACGATTTTGCCAACCGCCCTGGCGATCTTCCAACCCGTCAGAATTTATCATGCTTGAAACTCTACCCTACGGATAGGGATTCCAATTTTTAACTTCCAATGAGTTATAAGGACTTTTCATGCACTTGAAATTAACCTTATCCTTAATTTTCTGACATTGTTCGATATTTTCTTTGTCGTGACGGCGTACCGAAGTTGATATTCCTACGCGGAGCGGCTGACATTTGAAATCGCTTTGTTTACCATTTATTTGATTATTGGGTTGAAATCAAGCGACTGCATTGATTGACATAAAATATAAACTCTTCATTTTTTTACATTTTGGATACAATAATGTTGATATATGAATGTCTTGTTTTCACAGGAAGGAGCAACATTTTTGGATCGCGGACTAAAATTAAAGAGAGTCGTGAGGTGACCAATGTTTTCATCCAAGTTGCAATATACAACAAGGTTTCAAAAGGGAATTTTTATTAAATAATTATTTTTTTAAATATTTAAACATTTTTGTTTTTAAAACTACTATAAACAAAATCTAATAAGTAAATCACCTTACCGAAAAGTCATCTGTTTTCACAAAATTTTCAGCTCTTTTTTATTGTTTTCAGATGGCACACTTATTACCCCATGTAGATTACCTCTCAACCGATCGTTATGAATGGGGTCAACGTGCACGCTTGAATGAAATAGTTTCGGAAACGAATTGATGATCACATCGAAGGTGTGAAAATCTTCGTTAATCTTGTTTAAGCAGATTAAAAGGGATTGAGTTATTATATACACGGAAATACAATGTGAAAGTGTTTGGATATATTTGTTACCTTTCAATTTATTATTTTCCGCGTTTCTTTCATCTTAAGAATGTTTACTGAATTATTTTTATGTTATTATTTATAATAATTCTCAAAATAGAAAATTGAAAGTTTTAAGCACACACAAAAAACAGAATTAATCTAGTCGAATATTTTTGACGATTGATTATTCCTTTATTCTTCAAGTTTATATAGTATCATGAAACTATATAGATAATAGAAATAAGCAAATATTTGTGAAAATATTTCATGTAGTTTCATTATTTATAAATTTGAATATTTGTAAAATAACTATATGTATAAAACATCAGACAATGCTGTTAAAATATTACCAAAGCAGTTCAATTCAATTTAGCTCTGAGACATAGTAATGTCCCTAAATTCCCTCTCATAGCACAGAGCAATCGAACAAGCTATGGTATAAATGTCATAGTACCTTAATGCTGATGATACCATATAATAACCGACAATTTGCAATGTTGAAATACCCCGAGTGTGTGAACAATTTTGTTGATTATTTAGAATATCACTGAAGCATGACTTGAGCTGATCCCCTCTTGGCCAGTCAACGGACCCCTTATGCTAATTTCTTGATCCGTCGCTGTGTTAGGTTTGAGTCAAAGCTCCGCGTTGGCGGTCGTATACTTTGATGATGACAACCTCGACTGGCCCTTGCACGGTCGGTCGTACTTAGACTATAATTGTTAACTTTTTATACATTGCAACTTGGAGCTAAATCTAAATGAATACGTTGCAGGACCAGTATATGGCACCAATGGCAACGAGAGAGAGGCGCTGGAAAATTACTAGTACAACGTTGTGAGAGCAACCGAAGTCTTAAAGCTCTCAATTGATTTAGCACACACGAGATTGTCTGGTAGTCTATTCCAATCGGGTATTGTTCTTACAAAGAATGACTGTTTGTATTGATCGTATTTGCAGGTGGAATTTTAAAGCACCGGCTGTTGTTTTAGCAAATTCGTCTACAATGTTTGTTGTTTTAAAGTCACTAAATTGTTTTGATTTAATTGTCGTTTAACTTTTGATCTCTCTTTGACTAATACTGAGCCTTGTAGACTAGTATAGCTGGTACCAACTCTCCATCCACCTTGTAAAGAAAAGTGATTCTACCGTGACGCCGTCTGTTTTCCAGTGTTAGAAGTTTTAGTTCATTCATTAGTCGCCGTATACTTCCTTCCTCGCTGTTTGTATAATCCCCACCGATGAAACGCACTGCTTGTCTCTGAACTCCTTCGAGTACTTTTTATATCCTTGATTAAGTAAGGGTACCAAACTATGGACGCGTATTCTAAAAGTGATCGGATAAGTCCTATATACGCCTGTTTCCTGCAATCATTTGGACAGTGGTGGAGGTTTCGTTGCAAGAAGCATAGAGTGGAATTAGCTATCTTTACGGTTTTAGCGATGTGGGCGCCCCACTGACCTCAGATGTCTTAATGGCACTCACACCATCTTCGTATTGATATCGCATTGCCATGTTCTTATTGATATCGCATTGCCAAATTTATATTGATATCACATTGCAATGTTTCTATTGATATCGCAGTGTCATGGTCTTATTGATATCGCATCGGCATGTTTGTGTTGATATCGCATTGCCATGTTTGACAAAGATCGTTTGACTGCGTTGGATGTAAACATCTAAAGACATTCCACTAAGAATTGGGACTCTAAATCCGATGCCGCATGTAGGGAGATTACCACGCTCTACATGGAAACCTTGTTACAACTCTTCAAAGGGTCACGTTTGCTTTTTTCACGGCAAATTTCTATCCCCTTAAAATAGTCTTCATTTTTGGGGTCTTTAAGGAGTTTACATGAAGAATAGAGAATACTGGACAAACTTTTTAGAAAATAAGGCAAACAAGTAACAAAAAGAGAATGAAGAAGTTACAGAAAAACTGTACTCATGCAGAACTCTGAGTAAAAAATGTGTGCTTCAACTTCAACTTTCAACTTTTATTAACACTCTAGACAGTTTACACTGTAACAAGAGGCAGACAAGTAATACAAGTAATAATTTACAATGGTGAACAAGATAGAAAGAAATATACATACATAGTTCATTATACCTAATTCTCTGTACACAAGTATACACATACATAACACGTGATAATTATTCAAAGCTATAATAATGGGATCTGAGATCGCCAGTCGATTACATGTAAGTGATAATATATTAGAATTATAGATATTTCGTAAGTTTTTTGATAAAAATAGACAAGTTATTTAACACTTTTACATTACATAAAGACATCAAACCTTTCATTTTATATTCTGAGGGTTAACAATATAGTAATTTGGAATATATGCACGTCTTAATTTTTTAACCTCGTCATTTTGACATACAAATAAGTAATGAAACTGATTTCCAATACAATTATTTTTACACAAAGTACATAGTCTTTCCTCTTTTGGAATATTATGCCATCGACCAGTTTCTAGTGGAATTTTGATATTTGAGCATCTAAGTTTGGTAATATATATTCTATTTTCTTTTTTTAATCTTACCAAATAATTTTCTAAACAAAAAGCGTGTTTAAACAGTAAATAATATCCACCTCTAGAAGAGTTTTCAGCATCACTAAACCACTTTTGAATAAACTGATCTTGTAAAATTTGCTTAACATATATTTTGATGTCAACATTTCTTAAAATACATTGATTGTTCCATACATAGCTTAAACCTGTGTTGTCTAATGTAGATCTAATACAATAATCTATAATTTGCTCGAAAATCAAATCCAGTATTTGATTGGTTGAATTCCAAGTTTGAGTAGGCAAAATGTGAATACTAGAAAAAAACAGTGATCTGATAGAGTACTTACAATAAGTATGATCAAGTATCTCTACTGTATTATGCATCAGGATAAACACATTTGGCTGTTCTATACTCTTTAAAATAGTATTCGCCATAGATTAAGATAATTACTTAACTTTTGTTTCCTAAAATAGAATAACATACATAGGTAATGCATTGTTTTAGGTAGGGACACATCGTTTTAGGTAGGGACACATCAAAGACATTAGTTGTCTTTGAAAGCCTCCCAAATAAATCAAAATTAATATGGTTAATGTCATCTGAGGATAATGTTATAATTAAAAAAGTAAGTTTATTATTGTGTACTTTATTCAAAGAGAGAAAATTAATTCTAGATACAGTTTAGTCACCGGTAGTTTGTCCATCTATATTATATTACAAAACTATATATATATATATATATATATATATATATATATATCTTTTCTGCAGAATTTATTTGGTTGAAAAAGACTTGACTTTGTTTAATTGTTAAATAATCAATGTAATCAATATGTAATCACTTGTATGAAATTGAACTTAATTGTACTGCTCAAATTATTGGGCGTCATAATTGACAATAAAAAACTTTGTATTTGTATTTGTATTTGTATTGCATCATGCTTCGTAAACTAACCACTTTTGTCTGATTCAAACAAAAGGTTAATTTAAAGTTGCACCGTCAATATGCTAGATGTGTATATTTGCACTAGTATTTGTTGTACGTTTGGAGGATGTGGTTTTTCTTCAAAATCCAGATGACACTCATATGGAAACCAGATGTGCCCCCTTTGCCTACCCATTTGTTCCTTTATTCTCATGATACAGAATTCATTGAAGGAGGACCAAGAAGAGAAGGAGCGGAAGTTATCCTTTAACCACACGTTTCACTATTGCACTGAAAAAATGTTTATTTACTCTGCTCTGTTGAGTCCATCAATCTCGGCGACTGAATTACAGCGGATTCCATCGAGTGTGTAGCGAAATGTAATATCTTTGGTTAGCTTGCTTGTTAGCTAAACCGTGAAGTCATTATTTGGTCAGGTAAACTACCCTCCTTTCGAAGTAGCATAGTCCAACAGATAGATCGATTGGTTTTCTGTCGGACTAGTCTATTCTTAAAGTAGGGTAGTTTACCTAACCTAACAAAGACTTCACGGTTCAGCTAACAAGCAAGCTAACCAACAATATTACCTTTGGCTACATACTCAATGAAATCTGCTGTAAAGGTTAAACACATAATCAGATAAACCTGCTTCCTATATCTTGACTTACATCTATAGAAATTGATAATGATGATCGGTTGAGAACTCATATTCACAACCTAAGATATGATTTCAGTTCCAACTTCGTTTCTAGCAACATTCAAACATTTTGCGGACACCATTATATTTTGGTTGACTGTTTTGTCACATTCATATCACCACATGGTTGTAGGGATATATTCCAATTATCTTAACTACAATCCCGACTCCTCTTTTTTTGTGATTTTACCGAGTGAAACTTATCACTGTATTATTAATTGGCAAACACGACGGGTGCCACATGTAGATCAGGAACTGCTTAATCTTCTAGATGACGTTACATCACTTCAGTTTTTTTGACGAGTTTGCATTGCATCATCTTCAGTTTTCTGTGTATTGTATTCCATTATTTTTTTACGAATTTGGTGATGGCTTAATATTTCATAAATAAAGGATCAGTAAAGAGCACGCCCAGTTTTGGTTGGGTCCGTGTTGGTCAGTTTTTACTGGTTGCTGCTCACAAGGAAGCTATTAAACCAAGAGTTCCAAATGGTGGAGTTGAAATCATCCCTTCGTAAATTTTACAGACGCCATCACGAGTTGGTTGACCGTTATGGAATAACCGTTTCACAGATGATATCGGATATGTTCCTTACGTCGTTACTACAATCCCCTTCCCTTTCATGAATGTGACATACCGAATAAGACTATTTACCGGATTTTGTTATAAAATGAGCAATACGACGGGTGCCACATGTGGAGCAGGATCTGCTTACCCTTCCGGAGCACCTGAGATCAACCCCAGTTTTTGGTTGGGTTCGTGTTGCTTATTTTTTAGTTGTATATGCTTTGTCATTTGTTCCATTGTTTGTTTGTTTGTCTTTTTCATTTTTAGCCATGGCGTTGTCAGTTTATTTTCGATTTATGAGTTTGACTGTCCCAATGGTATCTTTCGTCCCTCTTTTTAGTTTCCCATGTTGTGTGTTTTGGATATTGTTGCTTGCCTTTGGGGTTTTTTCATTTTTATCATCGATTTATCGGGTTGTCTCTTTGACACATTCATCATTTCAATTCTCAATACTAGCCGAAATTTTGCGCCTGTCCGAAGTCAGGAGCTTCTGGCCTTTGTTAGTCTTGTATGATTTTCAATTTTAGTTACTTGTGTATAATTCGGAGTTTAGTATGACGTCCATTATCACTGTACTAGTATACATATTTTTAGGGGCCAGCTGAAGGACACCTACGGGTGCGGGAATTCTCGCTACATTGAAGACCCACTGGTGGCCTTCGGCTGTTGTCTGCTCTATGGTCGGATTGTTGTCGCTTTGACACATTTCCCCATTTCCTTTCACAATTTTATTTGTCCCCAAAATCACTCTTTTTGCCTGAATAACATACTTTATGTTTAAACTGTTGTTTGAACATCATCTATAATTAATTTGTAATATCGATTAATTAATAAATAATTTAAAACGGTTCTTTAAAGTTTTCTACTTTTTCTTTGCTGCGTGTGGAAATAAAGTTTCAATGTTATTTTTGAAATTGCATAAAACATGAATTTTCTTGTGCGTCGTTCATAACGTTGCTGTACGAAACTCACTTGAAAGTACAACAATTCGCCGTTTCAGAATCTAATGCATCCTGGGTAATATTTTCAAAAGTGTACACCAAAACGTCCTGATTGGTTAAAAATGTCATAAACAATGGAAATTTAATCAATGACGTGACGTTATTTTCATTTTGGGGTACGAACAATGAAATTACCCATGATGCTTTAGATTGACAAGATGGCATACTGTCTGCATCATTTGAGTTTGCTTTCAGTAACAATAAGGTGTCGATTTTACAGATATTTAAAAATCGTTTGAACTGTTTTACATTTGTCATTTCGGGGCCTTTTATACCTGACAGTGCAGTAGGGGTTTGTTTATTGTTGAAGACCTTTCTTGTGACATATGGTTGTTAAATTCTATGTCATTGGATCTCTGGTGGAGAGTTGTCTTATCAGTTTGCTAATTGGCAATCATACCAAATCTTATTTTAATATGAATGTTTCTGTAATCTTCTATATGTATTATGTCATCCAATGAGTCAAAGAATGCGGATGGTCAACTGTTTCACCAACTTAGCCTTCGATATTCATAGTTTATAACATACCTTTCTAATTAAGAAACTAAGGTATAGCTCTCTTAGTCAAAGGCAGAAGCCAGATATATTAAAATGCTGAAAATTGAAGCTTTAAATTATTCATCGGATGACAATTTTACCATACAATGGTACGTACAATGATTCACAAATCAACTTAATTTGTCTAAATGATATTACAGTGTCGTTGGATTTTTATATTGACCACTGTAAATATAGTCGCGTGTTATCGGTTGACTATCCAGTTCAGTGATTTCCAAGTAGACAGTTGTGGTGATAGAACACGCAAAGAGGGATAACTCAATTTCAAAATTTTGAGAGTACAACAAATATTCATTTAATTTTGGAGCAATATAAAAAAATGACAAAAACACATTTTAGCAAAACTATGTTAATGCATAAAAGTCACATATATTTTCTTATACAGTATGAAAAGATGTGGGTTTCATCTTCTTCTTCAATTAAAACACAATGTGGGCAAATCTTATAGCGATATCGCACTCTTATAGTTATTGGGAGTTATTCTGTGTTTGTTTTGTGTCTGTAGTGCTTTGAATAAGATTGATTTTTGTTTGTTTTGTAATAAATAATGTATGACAAAGAGAATAAGATGACTGGATCGACCACATCTTTTAGCCATTAAAGTTCTAGTTTTCTATGCTATATATTAATTGTTAACCGAAAAATACTAATTTTGAATTTTCAAGTATGAAATTGAAGTTTATAATATTTAAATTCAAATACGGTTTTCTCTAAAAAAAAAATTCAAGTTGTTGTTGACTTCAGAATTATAAATTCGTATTGTGGATGCTGCATAAAAAGACACAATTAGAAACTTCAAATCAAAGGGCTTGGATTATCATTGTCTGTGCTCAGTACAAATGATTTAAAAACAAAGTCAAGTTCATCATCATATCTGCTTATCTAACTGTATTAAAGTATTTTTTGCATATAGCAACACAATTAGAATGAGGATCTGAACAGGGTCTTGATTTCTGCATCCGCCAATTTTTCTAGGCATTTTTCTTTATTCGTTTTATTTTGCCCATCATTCTCGAAATTATATTTTTTAGCACCCGATTATTCTATAGGATTTTTTTCAATTGATTTTCTATAAACTTTATTTGGAAAAAAAAATGTCACTGGAACACTGAAAAAATGTAAAACACTGAAAAAAATAAAGGAAAAGGTGTTTATAATGTGTTGAAATGTTTATTACGCAGCATACATGAATGTATGTGAAGGTGATTAATTGATTTGTGTGTGTTTAATGCCACTTTTAACACAATGTCTACATATGTGAAGATAGCCGTCTCCTGTCACTCTTTCCATACACATTTTTCTTACGGTGTCAAGCAAATAATAAAACTAAAGTAATTTTTCAAGTATTAAAACAATGCATATACTTGTTATCATTCAACAATGTTCGGTGTAATCTTTATAAAATTTTGATAAAATTTTATCTAACCGGAAGTTGAAATCTGTTTACAATCACAATAAGAGGTAAGCTCAGAATATTTTAAACTTCACTTCTCGCTTTTTATGATAGAGGCGAAAGGATACCGCTGAAAACACTAAAAAAAAAGCCTGAGCGACACGGACCCCACCAAAACTGGGGAAGATTAAAGGTGCTCCGGAAGGACACACGCTTCATTTACAGTTCATTGATTTAGTTTTATTTCTTATGATTTGTAAGTTTGTGCATGGAGTACCATATTGACCCGCTTATAAAATTAAACAATTATAAATATGTACACACACTGCATTAAATTACAGAACAAGTAGAAGTAACTAAGATCCTTTATAACAGTTGTATGAGATTGGGTTTTCTTTTTTATGTTATCTAAATTGAACCATGGAGTACCATCGCCACCATCTAGCCAAACTGGTATTACATATATGCACAACACTGTTTATGTTTCAAATCACAGAACCAGTAGCAGGACCTAAGATTCCAATCCTGTATAACCGTTTGCGAGATTTAAATTTTCATATGCTTTCTTAATTTCCTCATAGAATATTTTTAGATCTCACTTCTCGTACACTAAACAGTTTACACAAAGAACAGTTTACCGTATTTGAGCACACTTACAGTTCTTTAATTTTATTTTTTCATGTTTTCTAACTTAATAATGGAGTGCAATCGTGACCCTCTAGCAAAACTAGTATTACAAATATGCACAGCACTGTTTATGTTTCAAATTACAGAACATGCAACTGGCAGTACCTAACATCCTTCACAACCGTTTGTGAGATTTAGTTTTCTTTCTTATATCCTTTATCTTTAATCATGGAATATTTTGGACATCCGATCTCATACACCACTTACTTAATTGTTCACACCACGAACAGTTTATTGTATCACAACACCTAAGTTACATAAAAGAGGGACGAAAGATACCAGAGGGACAGTCAAACTCATAAATTGAAAATAAACTGACAACGCCTGGCTAAAAATGAAAAAAGAAAAACAATAGAACACATGACACAACATAGAAAACTAAAGAATAAGCAACACGAACCCCACCAAAAACTAGGGGTGATCTCAGGTGCTCCGGTAGGGTAACCAGATCCTGCTCCACATGTGACACCCGTCGAGTTGTTTATGTTATAACAAATCCGGTAAATAATCTAATTCGGTAGGTCACATTCATGAAAGGGAAGGGGATTGTAGTTACGACGTTAGGAACATATCCTATATCATTTGCGAAACGGTTATTCCATAACGGTTAACCAACTCTTGATGGCGTCCGTAAAATTTACGAATGGATGATTTCAACTTCACCATTTGGTGAAACTCCTGGTTTAATAGCTTCCTTGTCAGCAGCAACCCTCTGTCAAGAAAATCATGATAGGAAATGCAAGCACGGGAATATCGTATCAATTGGGAGATATATACCCCGTATGAAGGTGCTTGCTGCTGGAATGTTGCTACTTAGAAATGAGAAGTTCACAATTGGAAAGCTGAAATCATCAGTTTTGTTTTCACCTGACCCTCATTGTCAATTTCTAGATGTAAGTCAAGATATGAGGCCGACTTAACAGTATGTTAAACAGTTCTTTGATTGATATTTCCTTCTCATGTCGTTCGAGGTCTAGTCATGGGCTACCATCTTAACCCCCTTCTCATGACTAAAGCAGAAAATGTCAATTTGCTTTCTGTGTAGTGTTTTTGTTGTTATGCATGGGCTGATTTTATGTCATGGACAATAAGTGTATCCTTTGTTTTTCTATTACAATACATTTTTAATACTTCATATATTTCAGAACTACTACTTGTGCCAGAAAAAGGTTTGCAAGGCACAACTTAACTTGACAGAGTATGATCGACTTGACAATACACAGGAGTGCAATAATCGTGTTGATACTGTCTTTCTGCTTTGATATAGCTTCACAAACAGAATGTAGGTTTAAAATAGACCCGAAATAACCCAAAAATTACAGAAACAGTTAATCCGGGCACTTCATTTATGAAAAAATGTAGCAGAATGTACGTTAAGATTATAGATCTGAATCAAACAAACAAAATTACCATGAAACAGTCCGTGAACATTTTTTTCAAATTAGAGACTTGTGTCACGTGAAAAAAAAACTTGTATCTGCTGCTCTTTTCCATGCATTTTTTATACTGTTCTGCGCAGGTGCAATTGTTTGAATTGTTACGTTTAATGTCTTTTTTTCATAATGCCTGTCTACAAAAAAATCATTGCATTGCCATTTCATAAATGACTGTAAATGTATCTTGTCGTTGTTGAAAGATGGTCTGATTTGGCCACTTTTAACAAAAAATTGACATATACTAGTACCGTAATATTTTTGGTTTCCCTTAACAAATCGGTTGCTCGATTTCAAATAAATTAATATAATAATCAGAAATTATCCAAAATATTTTTGGAACCTTAAAGCACATTCATAACAGTGGCGGATCCAGGGGGACATATAGTTGGACCCCCCCCCCCCCCCCTTTGTCCTGGGTTGGGAACCGCCCTTTTTAAAATGGCTGGATCCGCCACTGCATAATGCCGTCTTACACTAAAAGTTAGTAAACCTTGGATGGATTTTCAACGGTATATTTGTACAGACATTAATGAATATATTTAATTTTACAATTGTAGTATGCAAAGATTACATCACCAGAAAAAAGGACATTGATAAAACACACATTGAATCAATAGAAAACTATGCATTGGACCTCGAAGCCACAGTTGAAGCAAAAGGCATAAATGATGTCACATTCAAATGTCGAAACGATTTCTTATTACAAGGACCAAACCAAGCACGATGTTTTCCGAATGGAAGTTGGAGTCGAGAAATTCCTAGATGTGTGGAACAATGCCCTAACTTAGTCACTATTGAGAACATCAAGGTACAAAATGTCTATCTTTTAAAAATTAATTTTCTGAAATAAAAAAAAAAAATGAGATGGGATATGATTGCCAATCAGAGACTAAAGGACATACATGGCTACATAATATCACAACTTAAATTCATTTCAGGACCACAAACAAATGCTCCCATGACAATACTTAAAACGAGTTTCTTTCTTCATAATGTTCCATATAAATGTCCATAATTGCTTATTCATTATTTGCATAGAGGTGTTCTACGTGACATGTAGTTTCTACTGTTACAATTTCTAACATCGGACTCGGACTTCTTTTAAACCGAGGTACTTTCTTATTGGCTAGAGGTAAAGGGGAGGGTTGAGATACCACAAAATATGTTTAACTCCGTTGAATTTTTGCATCGGTTTCTTGTTTGACCTGTTTTTCACTTGTCATTTATTTTGGCTTTTTATAGCTCAGTATGCGATATGGTTTTTGCGCATGGTTGAATGTCGTTCGGTGATTTTGTTAACTACTTTTGTCATTTGGTCTCTGGTTGGTAATCATGCATGCTACATCCCCTTATATTTATACATACCCATATACAAGTATAGTATATTACAATAATACAAAAACTATTGACATTTGTTTCTTCTTCAGGTGTCTACTAACAAACGGACTATCAACTCAACGGTTGAACTTTCTTGTAAACTCCCAAAGTACGAGTTTAAAGGACCTCAAAAACTTTATTGTAACCATGGTGGATGGTGTACACACACATGGTGTACAAACAGAGACATATTGAAAAGAGCAGACTATCCTAGTTGCAAAGGTAAATATATATTGATTCACTGATTGCTGCATTACGCACAGTGGCAACCATTACACGTTTACTTTGACGATACAATGTCATGTTAATGAGATGTTACTGCAACATTACTTGTAACAGGAGCTATCTTTTTATTTGGATTGTTTGATTGTCATTTACTTAAAAGGTCAAGTTACATGCAGTAAATGGGCTACATGTATGTCACAGATTTCAGCAAAAATTGTATACAACTCTGGCTCGAATAACTTTGAATTTCTACAAAATTGGTGAACATTTGTATAGAAAGCACATAAAATCTTCATAATATCTTTTAGAATTTGTCTTAAAATCGCCAAATTTCTAATTCTGCTCCATAGATTTGAAAAAAAAAAACTATATGTAGTTGATACATAAAGTTCCGTTATAATGATGTAAAATAAAGGTAAGGTCGTTGTTACGATATACATTTTTATCATATGTTTAGTAGTAAATACAGTAGTTTTGCATATGTGATAAATAGCCTGCTGTTTAATCCATATCGCGCAACTTTGATGCGCACCCTTTATCGCATACCCTTTATCACACCCCTACCCTTTATCGCATACCCTTTATCACACCCCTACTTTTTTTCTTTTTTTTTACTTTTTTTTTTACATAAATCAGTTTTGGTTTTTTTTTTGCTCTTTAAGAAAAAATTTCCTCAAAATAGGTAAAATTTTTGAATGACGTCATTGTTTGGTATGTGACGTCACGAACGTCGAGTTTTCATATTGTATGTGACGTCACGAACGTCAAGTTTTAATATTTTTTGGCACACTAACAATGCAACTATGAAAAATACAAAACACACAAATTAATACAATAATAAACAAAATATTTTTAAAACAACAGCACGCAAATTGTAAGGTAACCCAGGTGCTTCGGATAAGTAATTGAGCAGTTCTTTTAAGGCCTTTGAAACAAGACAAAAGTAGAACTGAAGATAACCCAGTGCTATGGATCAGAAACAGTTCATATAATATAATACTCTTCTATTGAAATATATGATAAAGTGTATAATACATGGCAAAATCCGTATCACATGCCGTATCACCCTCGACCAATATCATCCCTCGGGCCTAAAGGCCCTTGGGCTGATATTGATGTCTCGGGATGATACGACATATGATACGGATTTTGCCATGTATTATTCTCTATGTAAATCATTCAAAGTTGTGTTCTTTGTGAAAAAATCCAAATAAAACGTCAAAATAATCGTAACGTCGCCGCGATGCAGGCCGTTTAATATTAATATTTACAGTCATTCCCAAAAAATGGGTACAATTACAAAATTTCAGTGTCGCCGGCAAATAACCACAAAATGCAAGCTTAACATATGTCACAGATAATCTTTTTCGTGTTCTGAGTGATTAATATGTATACTAAAATAAAATTATATTCTTTTGTGATGTATATCGTAAATATATTTGTGTGATTTTCTATTCAATATACGGAAATCACACGAATTCCGAATGTCGCCAAGAAAAACTCCAAATATCGGTGTGAATTAAAATACTTTATTTTATCTAAATCATGATTAGATTTGCTTTTTTTATTTGACACTATATTGATTTTTATCCACAAAAATATTTTAGAATTAAAAGTTGTAATATACACTTTGATTTACCCATTAAACCAATGTCGCCGATAAACGTATAACCTACCGTAACGTATCTTTAGGTACAGTCAAAACATATTTATATGATTGGAAATCATGCCCAAAGTGACTTTAAGCAAAGTTGATACATCAAATTTTAAAATCCTGCCTTTAACTTTTATTGCAATGAAACGAAAAATCAAAAAAAATCTTCTCTTTCTCTTTTTTTCGATTGTCGCATATAAGAATCCAACCTACGTAACGCGTATTTTGGAACGCACTAACCAAGAACAAATCAAAATGATGATTATTTCATTGAAAGCACCCATAAAGCTTCTCAATAATCAGTTTTGAGAAAGCAACTCAACAATATTGTTACATATTTCCATGTATAATGTAAATAAAACTAACCTCCGTTTAAATAACCTCCGTGACGCAGTTATTTACAGTTAAGTTGTCAGACTTTTTTATCAGTATCAGCGGCTGCCGACACTGCCAAAACTCATTTTTGTAGCAGACATCATTTATTATAAAGAAAACAGACAAACAAAATACAGATTTTGAGAAAAAAAAATGTTGTTTTGAGAAAGGTAGGTTAACTTGTTTTTTCCCTATTATGTGAGCAACATTATAACATTTAATATAAACGTTATGTCAGCCATTTTCTTAGATTTAAAATAGTCTACAACACAACTTGTGTAATTACGACGACAATCATAACTTTAACAGTGGTTTATGGCAAACATTTTCAAGATTATTTAGGACTCATCAATGTAACGGAGGTTATGCAAATAAAAAAAATCTAAAGATGCATGTAAACACGATCATACCAATTGAAATTCTTGTACATTGTTATAGATACCAAATCAGTTCATCAATTATCACTAATAAAAATCAAAAGGTGATGTCAATCATAGACGACATCATTGATTTACGTTACGGAGGATAGAAATTTAAGGGAAAAAAGTTTTTTTTCTCTAACAGGACTTTACTCTTTTTAGATAACGATTTACTAAGAAAAATGTTTAATTCTGTTGTCTTGGTTGTCATTTAAGTCCAATATTTACATTCATTTATATGTTTGCTGTTGGTAAGAACTGGAATTGTCGGTTATGGAGGTTTTAAATGTCGTTACGGAGAATAGAATTTTTCGAAATGAGACTATTTTGACTCCAAAACTTCATAGTTGAGTATAATACATACATTATGATGTGAAGGAAGATGGCATTATCTGTATAGAGCTAATAAAATTAAGTAGAACAGTATTTGGTTTAGGTAAAACATATTTTTGAGTGAAAGTTCATGAATCGTTACGGAGATTTTGACAAGAACAAGTCCATTTGACTAAAAGAAACATATAACTTGATAGAAAACAGTTTTTTAGTTTGTAATGTCAATAAATTGGTTAGAAAAGCTAGCATTAAAGAGTTAAGTGTTACTATGTATCAGCATTCAGATACTGGTTTGATATCAACCTCCGTAACAAAGATGGGGGTGTGGATTAATACAAGCATCAAAAATACATACAAGTGATTCAAAACATAAATAATAGGGTTTTTCCTGGAAAGCTGTATTATGAAACTAAAATATTATACAGCATAACATTTCATTAGTTTAAATTTATTACTAAATCAGTTGTGAAAACTACTTATTTGAATTTTTTTAAACACTATATTAATTCAGACCTTAAAATTGGTATTTGCTTTCAATATATACAGAATAATACGCATAAATCAGTTTGCTATGGTGGTAAATGTAACCCATTTCACATGAGCCTGGATTTAAATCTTGTGTTTTTCTCTAATGCAATTTTTAAGATGACTTTATACAACACTAACCTCCGATACGTTCATACTTACCTTGTCTTACAAAAAATGCTAAAACTAGAAAACAACTAAAATGGTGTAAGTAAAAATTTTAAAAATGACAGACTAGATATAGACACAGAAGAAAACAACACTCTCTCTCTGCTCAGTTGAAATTTATTTTTTAACAGTGTCTACATTCGAATTGTACCCATTTTTTGGGAATGACGTAAAACATTGATTTTTGACATTTTTCATTACCAACAAGGTATTAACACATTGATTTTTAGACAAAAATCGAAGTCGGTGATCATATGATTTGTTTATATCATTAAAACAGAAATGTGTCAAATATACACCAATATTAAACGAAACCAATCTGCAATATTTCAGATAATAAGAGAGATAAATGCATTATTGATTTTGAGTTGTAGTTCACCGAGCCAAAGTTGCATGCAAAATCTAAGTAAAATCTGCGACATAGCCCATTTACTGTTCCTTGACCTTAATGTTCACTGTCAAATATTTCATATTCAGGACCAGAAGATCTACCTATATAGTAATGAATGCAAAGGGCAACATTGTTAGTTCGCTTCTAAATAAAAAAAAAAGAAGGTGTTTATAGTCAGACCTTTCGCCTTGTCACATGCCAACGAAAGACCCATGAAAGTAGTTGGTACAGTGATTCTTTGAATTTTCAAGATAAATGAAGCATATGTCTAATTATGCCCCAAATACGATCTGTTGGGGTTGTGTATTTAAATATTCCACACGATTAAGCGTACGACTCAGTTAATAATATGGAGTTTGCGTGACTCTCGGGATACTATACAACTGAAGGCTAATATCATCACACCAGAATCAGTTTTTTTGAGGGTAATCATTGGGTCATATGACTTAGAAGCAGTACCTTATCATAACGAAATAAAATATAGCTGGTGAAAACTCAGTAAAACAAGAAGACAGTAAAGAGAACACAAAACTCATATGTTAAAAAAACAGACAAAACAATGAAATAAAAAAAACAAAAAACGAAAAAACAAGCAATAGTCTACAAGATACATTACAAAAGCAGACAAAAAGGGTTAGAGCCGACTTATTATGCTTTTTTTTTATCAAACTAAATTGATGTATTTACAGTAAATATAAAAAAGATGAGGTATGATTGCCAATGATACCAATCTCCACAAGAGACCAAAATGAGAAAACGAATGGCCTTATTTATGTACAAAAAATAAACGAAAAACAAATATGTAACACATAAACAAGGCATACTTTTACCGTGTTTGAATTTGCAATGCGCACACAGGGATTATTGTATAACACTGCTTTTCTTTTTTTCCTGGCATTTATTATTTTTCCTATAGTGAAGCCTACTTACACAAGTTGGAAGGTTATTCTCATTATAACCGGATGTGTTGCTGGCGCCATTCTGGTACTGGTCATCTTCCTAGCAGTTTGCATATGGACAAGGAGAAAACATGGGTGAGGTCTTCTTATATAATAAAAGGTCCTAGATATATAAAAAAGAAGTTATGGTATGATTGCCAATGATACGACAACTCCCAACACGAGAGCAAATGACACAGCAATTAACAACTATAGGTCAAAGTATGACTTTCAACATTGAACAAAGCCTGGCGTACCACATAGTCAGCTATAAAAGACAAACGTTAAACAACTCAAATGAGAAAACTAACGGCCTAATTTATGTACAATTAAATGAACGAAAAACAAATATGTAACAAAGCAACAAACGGCAACAACTAAATCACAGGCTCCTGACTTGTGACAGGCACACAGTCACTTATACAGAATGTGGCGGTATTAATCATGTTAGCGGGATCTCTCTAACCCCTGACAGTGGTGTAACATCACAACATAAGAACGAACTATAGGCACTGGTTGCCATACTTATTATGTGTTTCTTACGATTTTTTTCAGGTCTGTGTTGTACATTTTATTTACAAGTATTTCAAAACATAAAATTTACCAATTTTGCTAAGTGAAAAACAATAAGAAGAGGGGATACATACTTTTCTTTTCATTCTGAAATTGTTTTTTTTTACCGCGAAATCATATTGGTTTTATTCAAGAACTAAACATTAAATTTAATGGCAAAAACTAACAAAACGATCCCTCACTTTTCCCTGATAAAAACATTTTCAGTTATACTCCATCTATCAACCCATTTTCTTCTTCTTAACGAAACGATATTTAATTTGCCAACAAAGATCTCGATGCTGTCAACTTGAGCAATATCCTTCATCACGAATTAGATCAATCGACAATGTCTCCCTTTTTTAAAATTAGGCTGTCCCAATCATTTCTTATAATTCAAGCCTAAATCTCCTGATTGCACATGTTCTAGTTCCCCATTCACTACCGGCTACTTTAATTCCGGTAACGTTAACATTGTCAATAACACTTTGCGAAATTTGTTATCCATAGGTCTGAAATATCGTGAGACTTAATCCATCAATTTGAAACAAAAATTCAAAATAATGATGGATTCAGTTGAGGATTATGACAGGCAATAGACTAAACGCGGGGAGGAAGACGTAGATTCTCTTTCTGAATGGATTAAGGCTGTGAGGGCGTGGACTACGGTATCAGAATTAAACTGAATGGGACTATCTTTACACATGCTACATCACTCTGTAAAGACACAAATGTTGCAAAACACCTGTCCTACCTCTATGAAAAATATGTTGTTGCCCCCGCAGATAAAGCTCCAAACAACATAAATCATATTACATAACTGTTTGATAAATGAATAAGGTATATTGACAATTTACTTGGAAATTCAACATGTACCCCACGACACTTACTAAAGAGTAAAATGCTGAATAGTCATAGGTCTTTTCTATGTTTCTTTGGAATTTCATCCAACGATAAAGAACTAGATCTTCAATCTTTGTATTGGATACCTAAACTACATAAGTGTCCCTACAAACAACGGTACATGTGTATTGCTGGGTTTTACAAGAGGTTCCAAGTACTCCAAGAAATCTCTTTATAAATTATAAACATCAATATTATCATCAATCAAAGCCAGACTTCAAAGTTGTTGTGAAACTGTCTTTTCAAGAGGTGGCGTGAAACAGATGTGGATACTCATACTAAAAGAATCCAAAGATCTCTTAGAGTACATACAATCTAATACCGACGTCACACCTCAGCGTATAGCTCCGACGTACCCCGGGAGTGTGAAGCAATCATGTACGCTACCAGTACCAATTCGCTAGTTATTTTGGATGCATTCAACCTGTCAATCATATATGTAACGTGTGCAAAACCAGCTTTAAGCGTGTATTTGGGCGTATGCTGCATAAACATTTCTTCGAGTTGTAGCATCCACCAAGCGTATACCTTTGTTTTTCGACGTACTTCAAACTTATTCAACGCGCGTTGAATGATTGTTAATCGTTCCTCTGGCATGCAACTAACGTATACCGACTTTGTTAATTTTCTCTGTACGCTTGGCGCACGCCAGTCTATACGCCAATGTGTGACGCCGGCATAAGACTCTTTCATCTTGCAATATTATTAATATATCTAATTTTTCTGCACTCCACACAAATATTCCCCATTCCAAACTAAAGACAAATCGAAAGAGTTTGTATTGCTTTGTTTCATTAAAATGAATGGCCAACATAGATACAAGTATTTTGTCTTATGGAGGGATAAATCATACTTTGCAAACAATCACTCTGATTCATACAAAAAGTTCTCTGACACTGACATTATCAAGATGCTTGATTTATTGATTGAAACATATTGTTTACGTTTGGAGGATGTTTAATCAACAAACTATTAGCATCCCATTGGAACCAACTACGTCTCTCTTCTTGTTCCTTTATTCTTATGAGGCTGACTTCATGCAATACCTTCTTAAGAAGAAAGAAATGAAGTTAGTAGTATCCGTTAACTTTACTTTCCGCTATAACGACAATGTTCTCTCACTAAATAATTCAATATTTCTTGACTATGCTGAACGCATTTATCCCATCGAACTAAAGATAAAGGATACACCAGATACATTTAAGTCTGCCTCATATCTTGACTTAAACTGCAAATTGACATTACATGAGGGTTGGTTGGAAACAACACTTTACGACAAAAGAGATGATTTCAGCTTCCCAAATGGAAACTATTTGTTTCCTTGAGCAACATTTCAGCAGCGCCTGCATACGGAGTATATATCTCCAAATTAATTTGATATTCCCGGGCGTGTATTTCCAATCAATATTTCCTTGATAGACGGTAGCTGCTAACAAGAAAGCTATTAACTCAAGAGTTCCAAATGTCGAAGTTGAAATAATCTCTTCGTAAATTTTACGGACAACATCACGAGTTGGTTGACCTTTATTGAATATCCATTTCAAAGAAGATAACAGATATGTTTCTTAAGTATTAAATACAATACCGCGTTCCCTTTTCAAGAATATGACCTAACGAATTAGACTTTTTAACAAGTTTTTACTTGCACAAGCAACACGGCGGGCGCCACATGTGGAACAGGATCTGCTTATCCTTTCGTAGCACATGAGATCACCTTCAGCTTTGATGGATGTCGTGTTGCTTAATCTTTATTTTTCGATGTTGTGCTGCTACCATTGTACTATATTTGATTTTAACATTGACCTGTTCATTATTTAATATTAAAATGCCATATATAGAAATTGATATTTAGCAATACATTCATTTTATTATTTCTTACAGAAAGGACATAGACGGCAATGTAAAGGCAAACCCTGATTTGCTGAAATCTTTGTTGTAAGTTTATTATTTATATTCAAAAGTCGTGTTTGAATTCATGAATTTTAATAACTTGGTTTTACAATTTACAATTTTTAAATTTCGCATTTTTTTTGAAACTATAAAGTCGTCTGCTTATAGAACAGTCTTTGATTTTCTATGTGAGATATTCGCATACCGGATATTAGACCAAATGAAAAATGATTGATAAACTGGAGGAGTTCGCGACAAAGATATATCTACTACCGTTCAGCGGTTTTTGAAATCATAATTATAATAGTACAACATCGTGATCTTGGACAAAAATAGGCTAGCAGTCAAGGCAAACGCTCCTTTTATTTTATACTTCGTTGAAACTGTCAAAGTTTTTCAACCGGGTTCTTTCTTTCACAATGAGTCATTTAGTTTTCATTGTTTTGCAACTCGTGAAAACTGTATACTTCACGTTTAAAGCGAATGTTTTGGGTAATATTTACATTTCATTTAATTCTTTTTACTGTGAATTTTCAATTTTCTGAGGGAAACTTGAATAGCAAATCGAAGGTTGTAATCCATTTCTAATAAATGTTGGAAATTTCAGTTGTGTCAAAGTATGGAGTGCTGATCGAGAGAAGAGAATAGTTATGGTAACAGAAGATTACAAATCGCTAAGAAACTCAGGTATTGCATTAATTAATTTAAAACATATACTCATTAAAAGAGGGATGAAAGATGCCAGAGGGATATTCAAAACTTGTATGTCGAAATTAAACGGACAAACCCTTGGCTAAAAAGATCAATAGACAAACAATTATATTACACAAAACACAACATAGAAAACGGAAGACTAAGCAACACAAACCAAAAACTGGTGGATATCAGGTGTTCATAAGGGTGAGCAGATGGTAGTTGCTCGTATTATTAAAAGATGCACAATTTAGTATCTTGCATTTCGACCCCTATCCAATTTTATAGCATTCGGTCTGTGGTAATTTCAAATCATTATACGTATACTTACTTCGTTAGGTTGTGATAGCGTTTCAACCTGAAATCAATTCGTTCAGACAAAAAAAAACTTGCTTTATCTTACCAGTTTACGGTTGATATTTCGACGTTTCAAAATCTAATGAATTTTTGACAATATTTTTCACAAGCGTACACCAAAATGTTGTGGTTGGCTTACATGGTCTTTCGCCATCGAATTCAACCAATGACAATAATGACATGAAGCATTTTCGGTGTTAAAACAACGAAATTACCAACAATATTCTAGGTTTTGAAACTGCAAATTGCAAAAGGTGAGAAACGTGCTGATCTCGGAGTCTTATTAAACTTTCAATGATATATTCAAACGCGGTTTATAGGATATATCAGAAATGAATCGAATTTGTCCCCAAAAGAAAAATTCAAACAATTGTCAAATAATATTAGAAGAAACCAACTTAATTATGATTGCAAAATCGAATTAGCCAATACGATACGCAACTATATGGTTCACCTTACATTTCAGTTAGTCTAGAATTCAATATCAATGGCCGATTAGTTTTGGAAGAAGATGGCACTGAAATAGAAAATGACGAATCATTACAAAGATGTAAAGACAAAACTTTGATGGTCTTAGCAAAAAATGAACAGTGGAAGAATTCAAGATGGCGTCAATATAACTCTTCTCCAAGGTAGGATTATGTCCAAAATACACTAATTTCATTGGACGACGTCATAAGTAGTGAGGGATAAAAAATCCAGTTTTCACACCGGAGTGATTTGTGAATCAGAGATAGTGTTAGGTTAATTAAATACAAACTTATTTCGAAGTTAGGTGTAAACCAATATAGTTAAATTAAAAATATTTAGTTGTGTATGGTCTATGACAAGTCCTTATTTTCAGTAGAGTTAGAACCATAGACTTCAGTGGCGGATCCAGGAAAAGGGGGACCTACTCCAGGCAAGCCTCAGTGATACCCTATATAACCAACCAAATTTCCCAATAAACACTAAACTGTAGATATGATAGTAGATGAAGGGGCTTATTTAATTTTGTATCCTTATCATGCCACGCTATTGGTTGAATTTTCATATTTTAAATCGTTTTAACCAATCTTAACTGTTTGGTGTACGTTTTGCAAAATATTACCGAGCATGCATTATATTCTGAATCGGCGATTAAACGGGGGATAGTATACATTATCAGACATACATTTATTCTTTATTTGTTGGAATGCAACAACGAAACTTCTTATATTATAAAAAAAAAATAGTATTAGATACACCAAGTTTAGTATACAATTGAAATTGCTTTCTTTCAGTGCAGCCTTCCACGTGTTTAGTAATGATAGACAGAAATCTGTCATGATTTTGTGTTTCTCATTGGAAGATTTGTGTGAACAAGGTAAATGGTGTTTTTTTAAGATCTGTCTCTAAATATGTCAAAATAAATTTATGCTTTAAAGTCTACTATTAACCCATATATGTGATTTTAAGAACAACCATCAACTCGAAATACAAGTGTCAATGTTCAAAAAGTAAATGCATTGTTAAGGCAGTTGAGCGGTTTCTCATTAAATAATATTTTTGAATGAATTTAAATATTTTCATGTACTTAAAGTTCTTTAACAAAACCAAGCACGCAAATCTTCGTAGTTCTAATTTATTTGACCTTTTTATCTTGTTTTCATTCGAGCGTTACCGATGAGTCTTTTGTAGATGAAACACGTGTCTGGTCCATTACTAAATTTCAATCCTGGTATATATGATGAGTTTATTTACATCTATCAATAAATCTCTATAAAATATTACCTCCTTCCAAATATCATTAATATTTTCAATATCCCCATCGGCCATCCCCTGTTGGACTATTTAATCACCTTTGTTTCTTCACAGCATAACACATGCTTGGGTATAAACCGCAATACATCTGTCTTGAAAATGACGGCACATACCTTGAATCTGATCGTGAGCTTATGGCTTTTACCGGAAGTCGTCTGATGGCGGTAAAAAATGGATGCACGTGGACAGTACCCCAAGATGGCGATTTTCCACATAGCTCGCATTATTCGGCAAACCAAGAAAGGTATGGATATAAAAATAACGTGGATGAAGGCAACTATAAGTCATCATACGACATATAACAATGAACAATTCTATTAGTTTAACTATAAAAGGCTACGACATGAAAAATGTTAAATAGTTCAAACGAGAAAAGCAACGACACTTTTGGTGATACAACAAAACAATGATATCAAACAGAAACCAACTCGAGCGTAAGTAAATTAGAGGCTCATATGGAATGTGGCGGAGTTCTTATAACAAGTTTGTGAGCCCTCAATCCTTCTTTTACCTGGAATAGTGGTATAACAGCACAATAAAAGAACAAACCGCAAAAACCGGTTGAATTACTTTATTCATCCGATTGCCACGAAGCACAAGCACAACAAACACGAATTTACAAGTGATTTTTTATGTTGACACTTTGACATAAAGGTGGTACCCAACGCCTTGACTAATATTAATTTGGCTTGTTTATTTTTGATAAAATTTTGACAAAATGTTTACCTTGACCCTTTGACAAAAAATTCAAAATTTCAAAAAAAAATTGAACAAACCACTTTATCAGAAAAATTTCATTGGTTATACAGCAGTTTGACAAACACGAATTTTGATCATTGAGAAGCTTAGTGTTTCTTTAGCAATACACAGTTATTAAAACGTTTAACTGATTTTTACAGAGTTATCTCCCTGTAATGGTAGGTACCACCTTAACTGATATACATTGAATTGGGAAAGAATACTAGGACGGACAATTTAAAAAAAAATGATAAAATCTTTGAAAGGAAGTGTTTAATAAAGTGTATTTTAACGCAATTCCATTCTGACTGCAAACATGTTTCACTGTAATGATCTTTCTCGACGTGTTTGACTGGTGTAACGATTTCAGGTTTATTAACTGTGTAGTATGTATACATGACTAATATTTATAACTAGGCGATAATAATCTATTATTCAGTCCTATATATATGATGTATAATGTAGCTTACGTTTGAATAATTTTGCTTGTGCATTACGGTACATAGCTAATAATATCATTCCATATTCATGACATTCGAAAATCATCATTTAGCATACATGTATATACTGGTTCTGAATGGTTGACTTATGACCTGACTATGTTCTTCCGGTATCGGCTGGAATGATTTTAAGAATGGGAACATGTCTCAGACCAACTTTCAAGCATGGACCGAAGTTCATAAACTCGACAATTAAGGTTAACGCAGGACTTCGGGAAAGTCCGGAGAGTCGAAAATCTTGCTTCGGAAGATGTTCCCGAACAAAAGACAACACACCACAGTATGGGTATTCGAGATCCGATCAACAATAGTTACTTCCTGTTGACGTTATTTATGCACCTGAGATCACCCCTAGTTTTTGGTAGGGTTCGTGTTGTTTATTCTTTAGTTTTCTATGTTGTGTCATGTGTACTATTGTTTGTCTGTTTGTCTTTTTCATTTTTAGCCATGGCGTTGTCAGTTTATTTTAGATTTATGAGTTTGACTGTCCCTTTGGTATCTTTCGTCCCTCTTTCATGATACTGTGCAAAGAGGTTTAACTTGATATATCTTACTTTTGAAGGCATATGTTTGTTGTACGGTCCCTCGATGGACGAAAGAGGAAAGAAATATTTGCAAGTAATGTAGTTGGACTACACTTTGCAGGTAAAACTTATGTAAAACAACTTATTTTCAAAATTATATTCCTGTTAATTTTCTACTCTCGAAAATAAGTTAGTGTACATTATGAGTGAACGATCGACTTTTATTTTAAGTCAAAAAGAAATCTCCTGCGGTATTGCCGGCTCCGGCAGTATTAAAAATAAAGCAAAATTCTGGGTATGTATATCTGAGTTTTTTCGATGTTCTAACCTCATAACTCGATGAAGAAAATTTAATTCACGTAGACGCACGTTAAGAAAATAATGGGAGGCAGGATGGGCTAGGGTATAAAGTTTGTGCGGAATTTATTAATGACCAACCATATCCGCAATCGGTAATTCTCGGTTTAATCCGCTGATCTCGGAAGGAGGAACGGAATTTGCCGATTTTAAACGAATGATACGTCCGATCGATAAAAGAATTGTAAATCCGACATCCTGTGTAACGTGAAACCCACACTCACATACTCTTCACGTTTTCACCTTTGCAACAACTCTGAGGGTGTCTAAGATGCCTATGTTAAATAAGGCAAAATTACTGTCCCTATACAACTTTCCCAAATTATATTTTTCACACTTCATCAAGGGTGGAACTTACATATTGTACATTTAATAAATGTTTGCCACTGTACATCAAATTGTCAACCAACACACAGCAATCAACAATTCTCTTCAAGAGATCAAATTTATACAATCACCAATGTAATTACTTATAATTTCTATTTTAATATGTTTATCCGGAATAGCTCAACGTTTGATTTGACGTATCAAAACTGAATTTATGCAGGTATGAGGGTATGGATAAGGGTTCTTCATTTTTTTGCTTTTATTTTTTAAGTTTTTTTCTCTGTATAGATTTTTTTTATATTTTCACATTCAATTTGAAAAATATATGTTTTGCCAATCCTTCTGGAATTTTTTACTATCTGTCTTTGTAAACCCAGTAAACAAGTTCTGTCTGTACGCTTACATTCGCAATTGAATGCTTTTCATTTCATGTTATTTTTTTTCCGTTTCAGCTGCAACTGCTCTGAGATTAAACCCACCAGTTGAAGTTACAACAAATGATGGGATGCTGATTTCTGATGACGCAACGCTATCACAACACGTACACGAAGTACTAACAGTAACGGAAGTACGCAAGAGTCGTAAATTACTCTTACAAAACGACACACCTCGTTCCTCAAGTGTGTACAGTGCATAACTGTAGTAGAAATAATGAACATTACATTTATAAGAAATATTGATATCAACATTACATTGTACATTTTTTATAAATATTTATATCAACGTTACATTTTACATTTATTAGAAATATTCACATTAACATTACCGGAAATATTCGTATACACATTACATTTACTGAAAATATTCGTATAAACATTACTTTAAATGGATGTATTCTGATTTATATTACATTTCCTTGAAATGTTCGTATAAACATTAATTTAAATGGATATATTCTGATTTATATTACAGAATATTACATTTACTGGAAATATTCGTTTTAACACTACATTTACTTGTTTTTTGCTACGTCACTTCCGGAATATACCCATGATGAGATCGTTTTCAAGTGTGCCTGTAACAGAAAGAAAATAATCACTATTCTTCGTCCTTAGTAGTAGTTATATATAGTCATAAGCAGTAAAATATTGGACAGTATAAATATCCCCAACAAAAAGTAAAATAACAAAAATACCAAACTCCTAAGAAAATTCTACACGAAAAGTCCCTTAACAAAAGAAGATTTTTGATTCATTTTTTTCTTAGAATGTCTACTCTACATAACTTTTAGAAATATGCTCTTTGAAACCATTCAACACTTAGCTGTTATCTCCATAATGCATATTTAATTTGGAACAGACGAAATCACTGTTGAACAAAACACAATCCTTTTCAGAAATGTACATAGTTATATACGCCATACAAACAGATTTTTTTTTATTAATATTGCTGTATCTTAAAGTGTACTCGTATCCAACTGTTACTGTTTAAACATAATATATTTATTGTATATATATTTTCATGTTGTACTGAAATATATAATTGTTGTCATCTTGAAATTTTGTATATTATACATATATAGAGTGGATTATCTTAAGTTGTTATAACAAGCATCCAATCCTATTGTATATTTAGACAATACAATATGTTTAAACTAAACTAAACTAAAAGGCAATTTCAAGCTCAAACACATTAAAAGAATGGATACCAATGTTCATACTCCTGACTTTGTACAGCCATTTTCCTATGTAGAAAATGGTGGATAAAACCTGATTTTATAGTTAGATGAACCTCTCACTCGTATGACATATGACTACTCTGAGAAAATGGAGTTATCCAAATCTGTTTGACCCTGTAGTCCTTGAATAGGATATGTGCTCCTAAAAAAAAAGAAAACCAAAAGTTGTGCCGCTCCTTTGAAAATTTGGGTGCAGAGAACTTTCGAAGCAACACTTTCCGAGTACTCCAACGTGCAAAGACAGACAACTTGGCTATGAGTTTTGATAGATTATACAACATTATATTCTGTAAACACCATCTAGACTCTCATTTAATTACACACATACATATTATCACTTACCTTCGACAAGACCACCGTCTTTCGCTGAACAAGATGGTCCAAAGCAATTCTCGTTATACGACGTCTGTTCCACTACAATGAATACAGATACATTTGTATCATTTGTTCGATACAAAAAAGAGTAAGTGAAATGGTTAAACTATTTTTTCTATGAAAAAAACTTGTCTCCTCTTTTTGTGGGGGTGGGGTGGGGTTGAGAACATCGTGACCCTTTTCACACCCAGCAATTTGAGATATAATATCCTTATCTCCCAACTGTTCAAGTTTAGAGATTTACATGTACCCCAGGCCTTTTTTATTTTTTATTTCACATTGTTAACTTTCATCACCGTTTGGCTTCAGTATCCACACAAGACAAGGCTATGTTAATTTTAACGTACCTGTTTTCTGACTTGGAAACCCTGGATCTGAAAATATAAAAATAAGAAATCACGTTTTTACCTTTGCTTGTAGATTGCTTTGCTCATAACAAAAATATAGTATATTTTTTTTGTTTACCTTTCTTCAATCTAAATTCTATATATCTTTATAATATGTTATAGACTCATTCGATTAAAATTTAGTAATATTAGTTGAAGTAGTGCTTCAACACCAACGTCTAATTTGACTAGAAGTTTATAGGTCAACATTAAAAAAAAACCACGTGTCTGACAATATTTCAAGCTGTAAGCTGTAAGTCGTCCAAAATTAAAACAAGTCAGTAGCGGATCCAGAAATTTTCATGAGAGAGGGCCCACTGACTTCCTAATAGGGGGCCCACTCCAGTCATGCTTCCATATATCAACAACCAAATTTTTATAACAATTAGGGGGGGGGGGACTGGAAAACCCTTTAAATCCGCTCCTGCAAATGGAAATTAAAGACATTTTAACATGTTTTGTTTCCTACTAAATATGTGAATTTTAATACACTTAATTTTACTGATAAACTCGTGATTATACTAAATCCATCAACACCAAATGATGTAAAAGCAGTTGTTTCTTTTATTAAAGAGTCATTAGAACTGAGGAAAGGAGAACAATAACTGTTTTTATCATATCTCTTATAATATTGTCGAGTTTTCATTATGTTTGACCATGTTTGTTTTGTCAATGTATTTGCCATAACCAAAATTGGTTTTTGTCTGTTTTGCAAATAAAGAATTATTATAATATCTAAATTCAAATACGGTTTTCTATAAAAAAAAAAAAAAAAAAAAAAAAAAAATTGTTGTTGACGTTAGTCTTTTTAGAATTATAAATTCGTATTGTGGATGCTGCATAACCAGACAAAATTAGAAACATAAAATCAAAGGGCTTGGATTATCATTGTCTGTGCTACAAATTATTTAAAAACAAAATTTCGTAATCATATCTGTTTATTTAACCATGATTTAACTTTATTAAAGTAGTTTTTGCATATAGCAACACAATTAGATTGAGAATCTGAACAGGGTCTTGATTTCTGCATCCGTCAATTTTTCTAGGCATTTTTCTTTATTCGTTATGTTTTGCCTATCAATCTCGAAATTATATTTTAGCACCTGATTATTTTGTAGTATTGTTTTTAATTGATTGAAAAACTCTATTTGGAAAAAATATGTCACTGAAAAACAGAAAATCTGTAAAACACTGAAAAAAATAAAGGAAATATAGGGCTCTAGATGGTGTTTACAAAATAGTATAACAAATAAAGAATAACTGATAATGGACAAAATAAGAATATAGAGTAATGTTTTAAAAACAAAGAATAAAGAAACGAAGACACCATTATATATTATATATCTTTATTCTCACAAACCAAATTTCAAAGGTATAGAAATAATTATACATATTTCAATACAATTACATAAATAATATTCGAGGTCATCGACTTTGCCCAAGTTAATCTGAAGAAAATCAGTTTCACAAGCCTGTCTTTAAAAGAGATTGTAAAATGAAGTAACACTATATATGGCTTTGCCATAAAAATGACATAGACACTTTCAAATTCCATGATGATTACTTTTTTTAGCGTGTAAATCGAGTAAAAAAAGTATTTTTTTGAACATGTTATTACGCAGCATAGGTGCAGACGATTGATTGAATATAAATTCTAAGGTTTGACGCCACTTTCAACACAATGAACCAGTCCACTGTGTGAAGATATGTATCCCTTGTCACTATTTCCATGCACCTTTATCATTGATACTGTGTCTAGCAAATAATAATGCAAAACAAAATTTGCCAAGCATTAAAACAATGCATACTCAATTGTTATCATTCAACAACGTTCGGCGTAATCTTTATAAACTTTTGATAATAATTTATCTATAACCGGAAGTTGAAACCTGTTTACAATCACAATAATAGGTAAGCTTAAACTATTTCAAATCTCAATTCTCGTTTTTTTATATACCCCATAAAACAGTTACTGTATCAAAGAGGCGAAATATATCAGAAGGACACTCAAACGCACAAGTCGAAAACAAACCGACAAAGTCATGGATAAAAAAAAATTAGACCAACAGACAAACAGAAGTATACAAAACATAGAAAACCAATGACTGAGCAACAGGAACCCCATAAAAAATTAAGGGTGATCTATGGTGCTCCAGAAGGACACAGGCATTCATTTACAGTTCATTGATCTTATTTTATTTCTTATGATTTATAATTTTAATCATTGAGTATACCATCTTGACCCGCTCATAATACTAACAATTACAAATATGTACAACACTGCATGTTTATATGCTTCAAATTATAGAACAAGTAGAAGTAACTAAGATCCTTTACTACAGTTTGTGAGATTAGGTTTTCTTTCGTATATTTTCTTAGTAAATAATGGAGTACCAGCGAGACCCTCTAGCCAAACTACTAGTAGTATGCAGCAATGTTAATGTTTCAAATTACAGAACATGCAACTAATAGTACCTAACATCCTTCACAACCGTTTGTTTTCTTATGTTTTCTGTATTTAAAAATGGAATGTTTTAGACGTCCTGACTGACGTCGCACTAACTTTATAGTTCAAGAACAGTTCCCGGCTTATGTTTTTTTTCAAAATCTAGTCCTGAGTTACCATCTTGAGCACCCCTTTTCTCCATGAAAAATTAAAACCTGTAAATATGCACAGTATGTACAGTAGTTGTCGTTTGTTTATGTAATTTATACGTGTTTCTCGTTTCTCGTTTTTTTTTTATATAGATAAGACCATTGGTTTTCCCGTTTGAATGGTTTTACACTTAGTCTAGTAATTTTGGGGCCCTTTATAGCTTGTTGTTCGGTGTGAGTCAAGGCTCCGTGTTGAAGGCCTCACAGTGACCTATAATGGTTTACTTTTTTAAATTGTTATTTGGATGGAGAGTTGTCTCATTGGCACTCACACCACATCTTCCTATATCTATATACAATACGTTTTTTATGCTTCGTATTTCAGAACTAGTTATAGTGCCAGAAAACGGTCTGCAAGAATCTACTGAAACAGAGAATGATCCGGTTGACAATACCAAGTGAGGCAATAATCGTATTAATCCTGTCTGTCTGTTTGGTTGTTGCCGCACAAAATGAATGTAGGTTTAAAACAGATGACGATGGAAGTTTTTAACGACCTTGATAGGCTATACAGCCCTTAAAATATCATTCAACAATGATAATACAATACAGCCCTTAAAATAGATCCGAACTATCAAGAAGCAGTTAATCTGGGCACTTTTTCATGAATAAAAATGTACAAGGATGTACATAAAATCAAACAAAATAATATACCCAAAAACAGTTAAATCCGGGCAATTGATTCAAATTATAGAACACATAAACAAAATCGAGTAAAAACTGAAGCATATTTCTACTGCTCTTATATATATTTTATTTCAATATATTTTTCTTCACACGTACAACCGATAAAACTGTAACGTCCAACTTCAAAACTTACCAACCAACTTGGAAGAAAATAAAGACAAAAATAAAAACATACCTATCTAGTTTGACGCCAAGTTTTACATAATTCTTATTCTTGTTAAGCTATTTCCAATCAGATGATTCATTTTCAATGGTATTTTTATACAGACATTGATTAATCTGTTCAATTTTTCAATTGCAGTATGCAAAGATTACATCACCAGAAAAAAGGACATTAGTAATACAAATATTGAATCAATAGAAAACTATGCATTGGACCTCGAAGCCATACTTATAGGAGCAGATATATATGATGTCACATTCAAATGTCGAAATGATTTCTTATTGCAAGGACCAAACCACGTACGCTGTTTTCAAAATGGTAGTTGGAGTCGAGAAATTCCTAAATGTTTGGAACAATGTGCTGACTTGATAAACATTATTGAGAACATCCAGGCAAGTAAAAAACGTCCTGCTTTAATATAAAAAGTAATATGATGTGGTATGATTGCAAATGAGACAAACATCAACTAGAAACGGGGCATTGATGCTAGCAACTAATATGTCGGTGTAACCTAGGTTCATTTAATTACAAACAGTTTAAATATACCCGTAGTTATATTATGTTCGCTCTCACGATAAGACTTAAACGAGTTCCTATTTAACATAACTTGACATTATAAATTGGGACGAGTTTGCATCCAACATTTTTCTTTCGTTATCATGTTTAGATTATATTGTATTTTAAAATAGTGAATAAGTTCTCGTCCTGAATATGCCTGAAATAATTGCTATATATTGAACATTGAGAAAGCAATCATTCGTTAATGAACCAATCCGTATTCAATGTGGAACGAAATGAAAACATAAAAAAGAAGATGTGGTATGATTGCCATTGAGACAACTGTCCACAAGAGACCAAAATGACACAGACATTAACAACTATAGGTCACCGCACGGCCTTCAACAATGAGCAAAGCCCATACCACATAGTCAGCTATAAAAGGCCCCGAAATGACAATGTAAAACAATTCAAACGAGAAAACTAACGGCCTTATTTAAATAAAGAAAATGAACAAAAGACAAATATGTAACACATAAACAAACGACAACCACTGAATTACAGGCTCCTGACTTTGGACAGGCACATACATAAATAATGTGGAGGGGTTAAACATGTTAGTTATTACAAAAATGAGAATGGAAATGGGGAAATTTTGAAAGAGACAATAACACGACCAAAGAGCAGTAAACATGCAGCCTAATGCAACCAATGGGTCTTCAACACAGCAAGAAAACTCCGCACAAGAATATGTTGATGAGACAGCAACCATATATAAAGCCAGTATGGGTGATATCACTACATGCAGTTTGACACATTGGTGTCACATGACAACACCCAAGACTCTCTCAATATGTATATAACAGTGTAGTACCAATTATCTGTTTTCTGCACGTTGCTACTTATACTCACGGTAAGTTAACAGATATAAGTCACATTGTAATGTTTTTTCTTCGAGTTAGCTAGTCTGCTAGATCAAAAAGGCCTCACATTATGTCGATAAGTACAAAAATGCAGTACTTTTAAACATTCTTAGACTACCCTAAAGAATTGATAAAAATATATCATAATATAATGCATAATGTGAACTGTTTTGGCGGCTGTAGGTGTCTACAAGAAATAGGACCATAAATTCAACAGTTGAACTTTCCTGTATACCCCCGCAGTACGAGTTTAAAGAACCAAGAAAACTTTACTGTAAACATGGTGGATGGTGGACAGGCACACACAGACTGAGGAGGACAGACTATCCTAGTTGCAGATGCAAGTACTTGTATATGGATTTAGCCTGCAATCAACAAACTATTGTTGATGTGTTACATATTTGTTTTGCGTTAAACTCTTGTGCATAAGATAGGCCTTTAATTTTCTCGTCTGAATTGTTTTAAGTTTGTCATTCCCATTCGGGGCCTTTAATAGCCGACTATGCGGCATGGGCTTTGTTTATTTCTGTGCCACTTTGTCTCTTGTGGAGTTTTTTGCTTGATTTGAACTTTTGCAAATAACGTCTCCAGTTATACCCACTTCTTTGCTGAGCAAGCGGTAATATGAATATTTCTTTCTGGATAACAGACCCTAGCTTATTGTCCTGTTTCTGAAGCTCGTACAAATAAATTTATATTTTCCGACAATGTACAGATATCATCAATGAAATGAAATATCTGAAGTTGGTTTAAAAGTATATTTATTGACTACAGCTTTACGCACAATGACAAATATTTCATACTTACTAATGGTTGTTTCGAATATCTGCCCAACAGTTTTTGTAAAAACGAGAAATTTTATTGCTTCTTATACTTTTAGAGGTTAAACTGCAATTGTTCTCATCTTTGTTTATTTCGGTCTTATGGACACTTGTCTGATTGGCAACCACATCTCCTTATTCTTGTATTCAGTAAATGTCCTTATAACATTAACGGTGCCAATGTTTCTGCACCAGATAAACCTTCTCTTCAGTGATGCCCGAGGCCAACATTTTTGAAAATCCAAAGATAATTAAAAAGTTCAACAGCTACAAACAAAAAAGGAAAAAACTTGTGTAACCAATTCCGGGCAAAGAATCAGTGCTTTACAATTGAAAACTACGAATAAAAAAACATTGAAGCTATACTTGTAATTAGTAGGTTTGAAAATCTTACTATGGTATGTATGCAGCTTAATGGCTATCGATCTTAAATAAAACTTCATTCTCAGCTTTCTTTTCTTATCAGATTATACAGTTTCAACGGTATATTTATACGGTATTAATAAATTTGTTCAATTTTATAGTTTCAGCATGTGAAGACTTTATCAACAGAAAAATGACAATTGCTAATACTAATATTGAATCAATAGAAAACTTTGCATTGGACCTCGAAGCCACAGTTGTACGGAAACAAACTTATGATGTCACATTCAAATGTCGAAACGATTTCTTATTAGAAGGACCAAACCTAGCACGATGTTTTCAAAATGGGAGTTGGAGTCAAGAAATTCCTAAATGTTTGGAACAATGTGCTAACTTGGTCAACATTGAGAACATCAAGGCAAGTAAACACATCTGCTCTATATAAAGAATGATAAAATGTGGTACTATTGCCAATAAGACAACAATCAACCAGAGACAGGACACGGATCTTAGCAACCATATGTTGCCGTCACCTAGATGTTAGGAACATGTACTAATTTGGTCAACATAAATACTCACTTGGTTGTGTTCAAATGTCTTTTGATTGAGTTTAGCCATTTCAATTGCTATTTCACAGTGTGTCTTTCTATGTTTTGCAGGATGTTGCACTATTGTTTAAGGTAAAGGTGAAGGTTGGTAACTATTAAAACATTTAATCCCGATGCATTTGTTTGCACCTGTCCTAAGTCAGGAACATGATGTTCAGTGGTTGTCGTTTGTTGACGTGGTTCATAAGTGTTTCTCCTTTCTCGTTTTTTTTTTAATAGATTAGACTGTTTGTTTCCTGTTTGAAAAGTTTACACTAGTCATTTTTGGGGTCCAATTATAGCTTGCTGTAAGGACGTAAATGACTATAGAAAACCACACACGCTTGTTACAATTTGTAACTTTCAGTGATATATTTATTATACACCAAATCAGAGTACGCCATATCCGATTACATACGAAAAATGGTAAACAAATTATTCCCATATAAATTTGAGAGTTGTAGGAAATTAATCCTCTATATAATATGAAGGCACTTTGGGCCTTACCATGCCATGCACATCTTCGCTAGCCAAGGATTACGAGCAACTCTTCTCCTCTCTTGCGGAGGGGAGTGGATTGTAACCCTTGGCTAGCGAAGATGTGCCATGCAGTACGACGAATCGGTATAACATGACAACACCCAAGACTAACTCAGTGTTGGTACTGATTATCAGTTTTTGGTACTGGAAAATATCAGCTGCTAATCACATTATAATGGTTATTGGCTAGTAAGCGAAACATACAAGTGAGCCTCCTCATGGGGTTTATGATTATGTGATTACTTGGCCGTTTTAGTATGAATATTTGATAACCAGACCATATATCTCATGACACCCCCATGGAGGGCCTCACAAGTCAATTGTGATAATCTTGTACTCAAATATAGCAATGGAAAACATTGAAAGAATTAATACAAACACACACACACATAATGTAATGAAGATTATGGTCTATTGAACTGGAAATTATTGTTCTATTGCACCTGTGTTCAGTCTATTGCACTGACCTGTTATGACCTCTTATTCTGAAATCTGATTAGTTGAAAGGTATTCATGTTGTCCAATCAAATTGGGTCTTTTTAGAACTGACTTGGTATGTATTAGGTAATAAAACAGTTATTGAATGTGAATCTCCAGCCAACTAAAGACAGAGACAAGCGTTGCCGGATCGACTATGACGAGGGATTCGACCTAGATGATCCCGAGTTGCTCCGGACACCACCTCACACATCGCCACTATTGATGCCATCTCCAGAGGTAGTTACAACAGCACTTATGATCTTGGAACGGCCAGATACACCTTATCACACTCCTAGAAACAAAGTAAAAGCTAAACGGTCAACTGAATCAGAACCAGACAATAAGTAGAAAGTCCTCAATATCCAGACAGGATAGTCGGACAGAAAAACCCACATATCATCTTATTGAATGTGTAACAGTGCAATAGATCAAAATATATTTCGCTCGGTATGAAGATCAGCTAATTGTTCTATTGTCCTTAGCCGTTGGCTTTGGGCAATAGAACAATGAGCTGATCTTGACTAAGGGCAATAGAACAATTAGCTGATCTTCATACCTCGGGAAATATATTTTGATCTATTGCATAGTTACATATTAAATAACTGTTTAATATTGACTTTTTGAGGGCTTTAGGTGTCAACTACTAAAAGGACCATCAACTCAACGGTTGAACTTTCCTGTATACTCCCGAAATATGAGTTTAAAGGACAGACGAAACTTTACTGCAATCATGGTGGGTGGTGGTCTGAAAAAAAGAAACTGTCTAGTGCAGACTACCCTAGTTGCAAAGGTGAGCATATGAATTTACTGATTGCAAACTTTACAAACACAGTGACAAACATTACATGTATATTTTGGACAATAACATATTAATGATTTGTAGTGGACAGAAATTAAGCCCGAGTCGTAATCAGCTATTCCACAAGGTTACCATACCTGTCATTTTATTATGGCTATGAACCACCAAATCTTTTCTCTTACTCCTACAAATTGCATTATTGACAGAGACACACGCATACATATTTTATAGTATATAGTTTGACCCGCTTTGGGATCGCCCATTGATCTTCCTTATTTGTTAATAGTAAGATTCATAGAACAATATACACCCAATACTAATTTTCTGCGTTCAAATGATTATATCTCTTTAAAGGGCATTATTTTTATAAAAGATTGAATACTGCACTTAGTGCATGTCCTTGAAGTCTTACTTAACTCGGATTTTTTTATTGGGACCACACCAGGATCAGCGATGCAGCGAGTGGTGCACGTTTGGACGACGCTCGTTAATAGTACAAGAAGTGTTAAAATAGCATTGATTTGTTTTTCAAAGTATACAATTATATTTTTGCAAAACATTAAAACCGGTTCACATACGACTGTCATACAAGTGAGAGGTTTAGCTAGCTATAAAACCAGATTTAATCCACCATTTTATACATAATAAAATGCCTGTACCGAGTCAGGAATATGACAGTTGCTGTCCATTCGCTTGATGTGTTTAAGCTTTTGATTTTGCCATTTGATTAGGGTTTTTCCTTTCTGAATTTTCCTCGGAGTTTGATTTTACTTTTTACCGGTTACCGATACTGCAGATGTGAACGATAACACAACTCAAAATATTATGTATACCCGCACCTTTATACCGAATAAGAGTGCACACGAGTTGTTCGAACTGTTTGAGTAAACCTTTGAACCTGAGTGTGGTGCAGACACGTGAAGTAAGGTCAAAACTAATTATACAAATTCGAAAGCTTCCTCAGAACACATAGATATGTTACTTGTTCCAACAAGAATTTGATTTTTCTGACATACATTTTTCCTATAGTAAAGCCTTCTTATACAAGTTGGAAGGTTTACCTCATCGTTGCCGGATGTGTTGCTGGAGCCATTTTGATTTTGATTATTTTCCTGGCAGTTTGCATATGGACAAGGAGAAAGCATGGGTGAGTTCTGGTCATATAAAAAAGGTCCTGCTTTTGGAATGAAAAAAAAAGGAAAGACGATGAAATCGAAAATAAATTAACATTTGAAACACAACATAGAAAAATTATGAGCCCTGGGACCCCTTTGATCTTGTGTGTTCCGGAACAGTCAGCAGATCATGTTCCACTTATGGCATCCGTCATGTTACTCATGGTAAGTGTAAATTCTTTGATGAGTCATATTCGATATTTATTATGAGCTCATAAAAATAACCCATCTAAAATTAAACTGTTTTCACATAAATTCGTTATCATTTTTCTAGACATATTGATTTAGTATGAAGTATGAGCATTTTGTTTGAAATAAAATGAAATATCAACAAATACCATGAGTCGAGAATTGATAATAAGTGATATTTCTTTTAGAAAGGACATGGGCGGCGAAGTTAAGGCTCATCCTGAATTACTGAAATCATTGTTGTAAGTTCACTACGTGATGTTTTAAATTTATCAATTTTAATTACATAATGGTGTAGATGGGGATTTACAGAATAGAGAATAATCGGCAAAAATATACATTAAAGAAAAAAATGTACAAAAAAAATATAGATTACAGAATGATGAGGTGCTTAGATATATAAAATAGAGAAAGATACACATACAGCATAAAATTGCATAAAAATTTGCGGAAAAGACTACAGAAATTAAGTCCTCCACCAAAACCCTCATACATGTATTTTGTTAGAATTTACTATTCGGTTCAGTAATTTATAATCAAGATAGGTAAATTTCTCATCCGGGTTGTATTCTTTGATATGAAACTAAAGAGGGTATTTTAAACGATTATTGTCATGATGACCAGAATAACTTCAGTTTAATTTCATTCTTATTGAAATGTCGAGATGAAGCGAGCGGACTTATCCATTATTCAATGATTGAAATTACAGTTGTGTAAAAGTATGGAGTGGTGATCGAGAGAAGAGAAAAGTAATAGTGACAGGAGATTATAAATCGCTTAGAAACTCAGGTATCGAATAATAATCAATAACTTTTTTTAACAAATACTCATTACAGATTTGGTATCTTGTGTTTCGTTGGGTATTTGACTCCGCTTCCATTCTTTAACATTTTTGTCTGTGATAATTCCCAATCATTATACATAACCTTATTTCGTCAGTTTGTGATAGATGTGTAACTTTAACGCAAATACTGATGAGCAAAATATACCGTTAGATCTTACCTCTTAAAAGTTAAGAATAAATTGCGAAATGTACATGCATGTACGGCACATGCTGATCTCATGCTTAATCAAATAATTAAGTTTAAAAAAAAAATAGTTTATATTCAATGATGTAATTAAATGCATTTATGAAAAATATAATAGAATGATACTTGCAACAAAATTCGAACGAGTCCAAATAAAAATCAAGAAAACTATTTAATAAAAAGTCCCGAATATATAATTGTAAAGAGAACACCACAGCAAAGGATTATCAATTACAAAGCAAAACAATTGACAAGAGCAAAATAAAATCAAGAAATACTATTCGTATAACTATTTGGTGTCAATGTACATTTCAGTATGTCTAGAATTCAATATTAATGGCCGATTAGTTTTGGAAGAAGATGGCACTGAAATAGAAAATGACGAATCATTACATAGATATAAAGACAAAACTTTGATGGTCTTAGCGAAGAATGAACTATGGAAGAATTCCAGATCGCGCCAATATAACTCCTCTCAAAGGTAGAACTAGTTTGAAAAGTATTAATTTTTCAAGTAAGAGAGAAAAAAAACAAGGTTTTGTTGCCGAAGTTTTCTATGCAATCATAGATGGCCACAGACCACAATTAATTCCTCCATCAGTTCTTTATAACGTTTTGTATCATTAAAAAAATTGCACCATGCACTTTTTTCAAATTTTTTGTGTGTGTAATGTATAGTCCTAGTCCAAATATATATCCAAAATTCAGAAAGATTGAAGCAGTCACTTTTACAAATTTAGCCAATACACATCCATACCCCTATTGACAAGTCAAGAGATGTTCCGAAAACTGTAAATATGACCTTTCTGCACTTGGCCTAATCACTCATTCCATATCAAAATCAGTTTAAATACAACATCCAAAAATTTATTTCACCTCTCTTCTTTCATTTCCACCCAAAAAAATCTAAGAAATGAGTGAGGAAGGGAAAGAAAAAAAATTAAGGAAAAATACACTCTAATTAAAAGGAACTATATTCGTGGACAACGAAAAGTGGGGTCATTAATTGTGGTCTTGGGCCAGATGAGGTTTACAAGCCTATCATAGAAATAATCTCATGCCATGGATTCGATTCCTTACTTCGATTGGTTGAATTTCCATGTTTCATGTCTTTTAACCAATAACAAATTTTGGTATACGCTTTTGAAAATATCACCCAGCATGCATTGCATCATATTCTGTTCTGAAATGTCGACTAGGTGAATAGTCTTTAATACCATGACCATTAAGTTATTTTTTTCTTTCTTAGATGCAACATTAAGATTTCTTAGGTTCAAAAATGCAGGATTGATTATTCGAAGCTTAACACAATAAAAAAACAAGTTTTTTTTTAGTGCTGCATTCCACGTGTTTAGCCATGATAGACAGAAATCTGCCATGATTTTGTGTTTCTCATTGGAAGATTTGGGTGAACAAGGTAAATATTATTGAATATAAAGAATAAATAAAAAAGAAGATGTGGTATGATTGCCAATGAGACAACTATCCACAAAAGACCAAAATGACACAGACATTAACAACTATAGGTCACCATAAGGTGTATTTGATCATCAGACAACTATCCACCAAAGTTCAAATGAGGAACTACCAAAAAAGCGTATTGTCCCTACCCTTTCAACTGATTTGCTAAAAAAAAATCTGAATAAAAATCGCCTATAGCTAAAATTTATTTTTCTGTTTGTGTGCTCGCGTACATTTCTACCTTGTTGGTCCATTTATCGATTGCTTTGAATTCATCTCGAACCGAGACGCGAATACATGTAGCCATTTTGAAAGGGGATTCCACCCTCATAACAACATGACACACTCGCCTAATAACTAGAATCAAAAAGAGAAATTGATACAAAAATTACAAGACCCCTGTAAAAAATTGAAGTGCATAGTTACTTCATAATATCTCTCTGTTTTCAAGCATTTCAGAAAAGAATCCGTAGACAGACTTTTTCATGTTGAACTTTCTAGTTGATTTATAAAGACCATTTTAGTACTATTATTTTTCCACATCAGTATATATAATTATGCTTGGATATTAAATAAGTATTTCTTAAAACCAAGCTCTCAAATGATTTTATAATTATATATCTATATTTATCTACAATCCTGTATGAGAATTACTTCTTTACAAAAGTATTCTATTTTGAACTTCACTTAGTTTTTTTCTTCACAGCATTACATATGCTTGGGTATAAACCGCAGCAAATCTGTCTTGAAAACGACGGCACTTATCTTGAATCTGAACGTGACCTCAAGGCTTTTACCGGACATCGTTTGATGGCGGTAAAAAATGGATACACGTGGACAGAACCCCAAGATGGTGATTTTCAAAATAGCTCGCACTATTCAGCAAACCAAGAAAGGTATGTTTATAAAATTAAGGATGTACTTAGGTGAGGTTAGATGAAAATTAATAAATCAAGAATTTAAAATTGATACCTTAAGCTGGTAGAGCATCCATTAAGGATGAAGATAAGCTAAAAATATTGATAGGTCATGAACCTACTTTTCGAGATATTTGAGATTTAAAATACGGTGGGAAAAGGCTGACTCGGACTTTTACCTTATGTTTGCATTGGTATAATTTGGGTCTCGAAACAAAAGAAAGAAAATTATGAATCTTCTAAAATTTTGGGAAATATACTTTCATGAGCTATTAAATCTTATATGAAAAAATAAATGGGTGTTATGGGGCGAAATATTTTACCTTGTATTATATGGAAAAACACCAAGGAGTCCGAAAATTTGAAACAAATTCCAAAACCTTACTTAAGTACATCCTTAACGTGGATGTTAGCAACCATAAGTCATTGCACGACATCTAACAATGAACAATTCCATTAGTTTGGCTATACAAGGCTATTACATGAAAAAAGTTAAACAAATCAATGGACGTATTGTTGATATAATGAAACAATGATAACAAACAGAAACAAACGACAACCAGTAAATTACAGGCTCATGCAGAATGAGGCGAAGTTATTAATAACCCTAATCAGGAATCTGATGTTCAGTGGTTGTTGTCTATTTATATGGTTCAAAAGGGTTTCCCTTTTTTTCGTTTTCATATAGATTAGACCTTTGTTTTTCCCGTTTGAATGGTTTTACACTAGTAATTTTTTGGGCCCTTTACAGCTTGCTGTTCGGTGTCAGCCAAGGTTCCGTATTGAAGGCTGTACCTTGACCTGTAATGGCTTACTTTTATATATTGTTAATTGGATGGAGATTTGTCTCATTGACACTAATGCCACATCTTCCTATATCTATAAATAATTAAAACGAGAAAAAGCAACGATCTTTATCGGTGATATATCAAAACAAAAACATGAAGCAAGGACAAACCAGTAAATAAACTCATCATAGATACCAGGACTAAATTTTGTATATACGCCAGACGCGCATTTCGTCTACAAAAGACTCATCAGTGACGCTCGAATTAAAAAAGTTTAAAAGAGCCAAATAAAGTACGAAGCTGAAGAGCATTGAGGACCAAAATTCCTAAAAGTTTTACCAAATTCAGCTAAGGTAATCTATGCCTGAGGTAGAAAAGCCTTAGTATTTCAAAAATAAATTACAGGCTCATACAGAATGTGGCAAAGTTATAAAAACATGCCTGTGCGCACTCAACCTTAATATAATCTTGGAGGACTATAATATTATAATCTGATTGTTCCTACACCAAAATGAAAATAAGTCATTGGTTGAATTTCCTTTGTTTATTACATGTTAAACCAATCACAACGTTTCGGTGCACGCTTTTGAAACTACTATCTAAAATGCGTTAGATTCTTAAAGGGCAAATTACTACTCATTTGAAGCACAAAACACAACTAAGATCAATTGTTTATTTTGCTTTGCAATTTTCGGTTCTTTTATTTTGCGAAAACAATCTTTTTGCGTGAAATTTGTAGAATTTGTTTGAAACTAAATGCAAAAATGAGAAGGATGAAACTAAAGAGACCAAACAAATAAATAATCTATAGTCGAAGAATAACTGACAATATCATGAAAAGCACAACATACAAAATTATCGATTGAACAGCTGCACTAGCAGTATGGGTATTCCAGATCCGATCAATAAAAAAATGATTCCTGTTGACGTACGTAATTTATGATATTGCGCAGAACGGTTAGATATTGTTTACTTTGAAGGCATATGTTTGTTGTACGGTCTCTCAATGGACGAAAAAGAAAAGAAATATTTGCCAGTAATGTTGTTGGACTCCATTTTGCAGGTAAGACTACTGTACAGTGAAACACTTTTTTCCCGATATTTTATTACGAGTTTAGACAATTAGTCATGTAACTGATGATAACACGACCAATTGCGTACATAGAGAGATGATAATTCACCTGAGAAGCAGATTTGCGTTTACCCATTTCTAGACCAATTTGAGGCGATACAATTTTGCGATTTTCAAATTAACTTGATACATTTGAATTAGGAGAGATCCAAGTTTTACATATTTGCGACTATTTATTTTCGCGTCGTTATTTTTTACTTGCGAAAACAATTTTCTTTATAGTACTAGTAAGCTATCGACTAGTACTTTAAGTCATGCAAAAGCATGAATAAAGCAAAAAGAAAAATCTTGCAATATTGGTGCGGAAATATACTAGTAATGAAAATTTATAAAAACTTCCGGGTGTGTAAATCTAGGCATCAGAAGGTTACCGAAGTTTCAACCTCATAAATAGTAAAAGTACAAATCATGGATTTTAAAGGCCAAAGTAAGCACTATCAGAAACTATGAGGAAATTGGATTGGCGTGGGTATAGAAATATACAGTTATCCTTTACCGTCAATACCACACTTGATGTAGTAAAGTGTCAATTTGTTTACACGGAATGTAGAAATACGCGCAGTTACGTTCGTAATCAGAAATTCCGGATTTATCCGCTAAACTGACGAGTTTACACGAAACACACGTCCCGTCGAAATGGGAACTGTAAATCCACCCAGACTCTGTGGGATGTATGTGACATATGTCTAGGCAAAATTACTACCCCTTTCCAGCATATCCTTATATTTAAGTGCCAATTTAATTTTTCAACAAGGTCGGAACCTATACATAATTTATGCATTAAATTTTTGCAACTATATATTATTTTTTTAAGCAGCCAACAAAGAGCAACCAACGATTTTTTTTTCATCTATTTCTATATTTGTATCCTTAGCTTAAAGAACGTTTAACTTGACGTATTAAACTGCATTTATATCAGTGTAAGGGATACTATATTTCTGTATTCTTTAATTCTAAGGGAGCTACCATTTGATTTTTATGCGGGGGGGGGGGGGGGGGGGGCTAGGATGAAATTTGAAAAAAATAGGCAGGACAGGAGTTTTGAGTAAAAAAAAGGCAGGATGAGACACTTTGCAAAAAAAAAAGGCAGGATGACAATTCAGGTAAAAAAAGTCAGGATAAACTAATAAAAAAAAAAAGGCAGGACCGAATAAAGTGAAAAATAAAAAGGCAGGACAGAGATTACAACTAAAAAAAAATGCAGGACAAAATTTTTCATCCTAGCCCCCCCATAAAAATCAAATGGTAGCTCCCTAATGTCATGTTTCTATATTTGATATTTTTTACAATTATTTTTTAAAATATTTTTTGCCCAATTTAGCCGTATTTGGCACAACTTTTTGGAATTTTGGATCCTCAATGCTCTTCAACTTTGTACTTGTTTGGTTTTATAAATATTTTGATAAGAGCGTCACTGATGAGTCTTATGTAGACGAAACGCGCGTCTGGCGTACTGAATTATAATCCTGGTACCGAACTATTTACACGGTTCTGTCCCAAAACTAAAATTTGTAATTCGAAATTATTTTTATATCATCTCATTTTCAATAGAAACTGGTCGATGACATAACATTCCAAAAGAGGAAAGACTATGTACTTTGTGCAAAAATAATTTTATTGGAAATTAGTTTCATTGCTTATTTGTATGTCAAAATGACGAGGTTAAAAAATTAAGACGTACATATATCCCCAATTACTATATTGTTAACCCTTCAGAATATACAATGAAAGGTTTGATGTCTTTATGTATTGTAAAAGTCTTAAATAACTTGTCTATTCTTCGTCTATTTTTATAAAAAAAACTTATGAAATATATATGATTCTGATATATATATATGTACTAGAACACACCCGTGATATCGCGGGTTCGTGACTGATATATAACTTTGCGTGTGCCTTATTTTAGTATTGGTATTGTCATGTGATAAAGTCATGCCGATTATAACATGTATAAGGTGCACCGTTTTCTCTGCTTTCAAAATCTTTCTGTTTGAACCCGTCTATCAGTTATTGGTAATATTAATAATTTGGAAAACAAAAGGGCCTGGAATGGAGTATTTTTTACTCAACAGTATACAGCAAAATTCTAAATACACTGTTTGGAGGTGCGCCTGTCAGATGCGGAACGTACAGATAAGGTAATAGGTAGCAGGTGAATATACTATTGGTATCGGTGTCGGACTCGATCCGGAACTTCTTAATTATTGGCAATATTAATTACGTGGAAAACAAATGGGCCTAGAGTGGTGTAATTTTTAATCAACACCATTGTACTACATTAGTTATATATAAAGTTGAATTCTTTGATTCATCGTTTTTACGTGATGACGGCTGACAAATTGGACCTCGTAATTTTAGTATTATAGATACTTGTGTACAGAGAATTAGGTATACAATGAATTTCTATCTTGTTCACCATTGTAAATTATTATTCATATCATTTGTCTGCCTCGTGTTACAGTGTAAACTGTCTAGAGTGTTAATAAAGTTCTAAGTTCATTTCAGCTGCAAGTGCTCTTAGATTACAGCCACCTGTTGAAGTTACAACAAATAATGGGGAGTTGATTTCTGATGATGCAACGCTATCACAACACGTAAATGAAGTACTAACAGTAACGGAAGTACGCAAGAGTCGTAAATTACTTTTACAAAACGACACACCTCGTTCCTCAAGTGTGTACAGTGCATAACTGTAGTAGAAATAATGAACATTACATTTATGAGAAATATTCATATTAACATTACATTTATGAGAAGTCATGTTAACATTACATTTATTAGAAATATCCATGTTAACATTACAGTTAAATAAGAAATATTTATATTAACATTACATTGTAGATTTATTAGAAATATTCACATTGACATTAACTTTATTAACATTACATTAAATAGATATATTCTGATTTATATTACATTTACTGGAAATATTCGTATAAACATTACATTTACTTGAAATATTCGTATTAACATTACATTTATTACAAATATCCGTATTAACATAGTCTTTATTAGAAATATTCTTATTTACATTACATTTACTGGAAATATTTTTGTTAACATTACATTTACTGAAAATATTTTTTTTATTAACATTACGTTTATTAAAAATATCCTAAGTACATTACATTTATAAGGGATAGCCTAAGTACATCACATTTTTTTTAGAAATATCCTAACTACATTACATTTTTTAGAAATATCCCAACTACATTACATTTATTAGAAATATCTATATTTACATTACATTTAATTCAATCTGATTTAAATACAGACCATGTATCCAAATTATACCTCCGAATGGAAGGATTCTGACAACATCACGTTTGTTCTTACTGTTCTTGTAAATATTACACAAAAGAACATTCAAATTTTTTAAGGTTTGTGTTAATCTGACTATAATAGAGGATCTCGAAATTTGTGAAATCTCGTCACTTTCGAATCGTGTGGAATGTCGTCTATAGATTGATAATGGGACATGTTTTTTATTTATTGTTTGTACTAAAATCAGGATGTTAATTTTCCCAATTGAACTGTTTAACATTAGCCAATGTTCGATTTTATGACATCAACTTTAAGAAATTTTGCAATTTTGCGTGAGTCCCAAGTCATGAACCTCTAGCCTTTGTTAGTCTTGTATTATTTTTAATTTTAGTTTCTTGTGTACAATTTGGAGTTTAGAATGGCGTTCATTATCACTGAACTAGTATATATATTTGTTAAGGGGCCAGCTGAAGGACGCCTCCGGTGCGGGAATTTCTCGCTCCATTGAAGACCTATTGATGACCTTCTGCTGTTGTCTGTTCTATGGTCGGGTTGTTGTCTCTTTGACTCATTCCCCATTTCCATTCTCAATTTTAAACATTACATAGAAAAGACAAGTAACACGGTGTCTATTTATTTGAGAATTAACATCACAAGTTGACAAAAATTACCATTGCAATATTATGATCTTATAAAAAAAAAAACATATGTAAAAATTATACACCCAGCAGAGCCAAATTGGAGTAAAATGGACATTTAGAAAACTTGTAACCAATACAAAGAAAGCTGCCCTTAAATTCTAAACAAATATGTGTCAATATAACCAAACTATTTTAAACCGCAAACTGCAAACTAACTGGCTGATTAGAACAAAAGATTCATATGTGTTTTTATTGAACGATGATCCTAATGTCGAAGCTATCACATGTTTTATTTCCTATATATAACTTTTGCTATATACATTGAGAATAGTTGATGTAATGTTGACCAATATAAGGCAGGTATAAATCAATTTGATTCTTTTATTCCAAATAATAATTGTCCTTGCTCCTGATTTTGTTTTGCTACGTCACTTCCGGAATATACCCATGATGAGATCGTTTTCAAGTGTGCCTGTAATAGAAAGAAAATAGATCACTATTCTTCGTCCTTAGTAGTAGTTATATAGTTATAAGCAGTAAAATATTGGACCGTACAAATATTCCCAACAAAAAGTAAATTAACAGAGATACCAAACTCATAGGAAAATTCAACACGGAAAGTCCCTACGCAAAAGACAAATTCGAAAGGTCAAACACATCAAACGAATGGATACCAGTTGTCATACTCCTGACTTTGTACAGCCATTTTCTCATGTAGAAACTGGTTGATTAAACCTGGTTTTATAGCTAGCTTAACCTCTCACTCGTAGGCTAAATGACTACTCTGTGAAAATGGAGTTGTCTAAATCTGTTTGATCCTGGGAGTCATTGAATAGCATCTGTTGCTTTTAACTACTATTTCAATTGCAAAAAAAAGAAAACCAAAAGTTGTGCCGCTCCTTTGCAAATTTGAATGCAGAGAACTTTCGAGGCAACACTTTTCGAGTACTCCAACGTGGAAAGACAGATAACTTGGCTATGAGGTTTGATAGATTATACAAATATATACATATTCAGTAAACACCATCCAGACAAATATAAGCACAAATATATTATCACTAACCTTCGACAAGACCACCGTCTTTCGCTGAACATGATGGCCCAAAGCAATTCTCGTTATATGACGTCTGTTCCACTACAATACATATAGATAAATTTGTATCATTTCTTTAATACAAAAAAAAGTAAGTGAAATGGTTAAACTTGTTACCAATCCAAAGACAGCTGCCCTTAAATATTGTTTTTTATGAAAACACTTGTCTGTTTCTCTCCTCTCCCTTTTTAGGGTGGGTGGGTTGGGGATAAAAACAGCGAGACCCTTTCACACCCAGCAATTTGAGATATAATATCCTAATCTCCCTACTGTTCAAGTTTCAAGATTAAGATGTACCCGAGGCGTGTTTTTTTTTTAATTTCACATGGTTAACTTTCATCAGGGTTTGGCGTCAGTATCCACACATAACAAGACAAGGCTATGTATTATACTTTAACGTACCTTTCTTTTGACTTGGAAAACCTGGATCTATAAATATAAAAATAAGAAATCACGTTTTCACCTTCGCTTGTAGATCGCTTTGCTCATAACAAAAATAGAGTATATTTTTTTACCTTTATTCAATCTAACTTCTTTATATCTTACTAAAAGAGAGACGAAAGATACCAAAGGGACAGTCAAACTAAAACAAACTGACAATGCCATGGCTAAAAATGAAAAAAGACAAACAGAAAAACAATAGTACACATGACACAACATAGAAAACTAAAGAATAAACAACACGAACCCCATCAAAAACTAAGGGTGATCTCAGGTGCTCTGGAAGGGTAAGCAGATCCTGCTCCACATGTGGCACCCGTCGTGTTGCTTAGATATCCTAGACTCCAACGATTAAAATTTATAGTGATAATAATATTGAATAAGACACCGTATTGCGGGTTATTTTCCCGGGGTGTGAATTTTTGCTTATTTTTCCGGATGGAACAAAATCGTCAAAATAAATTCCGCCAATTTAAAGGCCACATGCAAAGGTATTGATACAAGTTTTGAATCCGCCAAAATAATAACCGCCAAAATTTTTCGCACACCTTATTCAATGAAAATTGCGAAATCTTACACACGCGAAAATAACCCGATATATGGTAACTTGCTAATAGATACACTGCACTATTTCACTTTTTGCGCTAAGTCTGCATAAAGCAAAATTAATATAAATCAATCGTAGGTTTGAAATAACATAAGAATATCATTTATTATATATTGTTAACTGACATACTTTTGTTATTTTCCATTTTTTTTTTTCAATTTTTTTTTAAAATGAACACAAACTATCGTAAGAGACCATCCGGAGAAGTCAATTTCGTTATATATATTCAACACCACTTGAAATTAGCATCTCCAGCGCCTCAAAACAAGTTCACAGGTCAACAGTAAGTCGTAATAAAAAAAGCGCGTCTCTTTCACAGGCACACGTTTGATTCAGAAATTTGTTTTCGGGGGCGGATCCAGTCATTTTAAAAAGGGGATTCCCAACCCAAAGTAGAAGAGGGAGGGGTCCAACTGTATGCTCCCATTCAAATGCATTGATCGTCCAAAAAAAGGAGGTTCCAACTCCCGGACATCCTCCCCCCCCCCCCCGATCCGCAACCGGTTTTCCTTAATAAACATGACTTGTGTGTTGAGGTATTTAGGAGAGACAAGTGCCTGGGGTGTCTTAACAATGTTGTAAGCTGTAAGTCGTCCCAAGTTAAAGCAAAGATATAAATTAAAGAATTTTAAAACCGTTGTTTGCCCACTACATCTTCAATAAAGCACTTTGTACTACTTACTTGAAGGTCCATGTGGACCCATTCCTCCCATACCGGGAGCACCACCCGGACCTGCACCTGGTCCTCCTTTGCTAAACGGACTTTTCATTCCGGCGCCCGATCCTGCTCCTCCAGATGATGAACCAAATGGACTTTTCATTCCGGTGCCCGATCCTGCTCCACCTGATGATGAACCAAAAGGATTCTTCATTCCTCCACCCGAACCCGAACCTCCTCCCATGGGATTAAACGGACCGCTGCCACTTCCGCTACCACTAGAACCACCACTGCCTGCAGAACCACCGCTGCCACCAGACATTGTTTGCATTACTACAGGGAAATAATTACTATTTATTGAATTCATAACTATGAGGTATATGATAATAAGACAATTTGTTCACAAAGTTATCACAGTCATTTATCGAAATCTCAACATACAAAATGGACTTTTCTAAGAACGTGTCAACAATAACAAAATCATATCTGTAACACCCATTAAAATTAAACAAAATTGGACAGCTGATGATATGTAAACATAACAAAGTATATGAAATTATACAAGTTTTTTTTTTTTTTGATTTTGAGACGATCCCTACAATTTCATCATGACTTACAATTATTACCATCATTGGTACACATGACCATTGGAGGATTACATTTCGCTTTCGACTCGTTACTTGCTTTATCAGGAGCTGAAAGTATACGAAAGAACAGCATAACTTAAAAGTAATTCGTCACAACTCGGCTAACTCCGTAACTTCATCTAAAGAAGGAAAGTAGCGGAGTCACCCGAGGATTGCCGATTGAACTTAAAGTTATTGAACGATGTATCGAGTCAATGTTTAGCATTGATATTTATAGGACATCTGGTTAAACAAATATGATGATGTTAAGACAAGGGCTGCACAATTTACTTGGTACCCAGAGCCCACGCATCTTGACACATCAAGGATTCGAAGCCCTATCAGGGGAACACGGAGCCCCTTTTGAAGCCTGGATACTTTAAACGTACTCAAAGGAGGTCGGTGCTAATAAAATAAAGCCTGGATCCCAACAAAATAAATTGAGTACGAAACCGAGAGCCAAGAAACCAAAGCTCGTGCTATCTCTCTAATAAAAAACAATACAAACTCATCGTTTCTTATCTTATACACACATTACGATTAATATAATGATGTGATCCAAAAGAACATTCATGTCATTAATTGTACCTGTTTAGCAAGACACATTTAATACTAACTATACTTTCACGAACAGCAAAATGTTGTGTTTTCTGATTTTATTCGGCAATTTATTTATGGATCTGCTTACCCTTCCGGAGCACCTGAGATCACCCCTAGTTTTTGGTGGGGTTCGTGTTGCTCATTCTTTTTAGTTTTTATATAGTTTTCTATGTTGTGTCATATGTCATTGTTTGTCTGTTTGTCTTTTTCATCTTTAGCCATGCAGTTTATTTTAGATTTATGAGTTTGACTGTCCCTCTGGTATCTTTTGTCCCTCTTTTAGAACTAGTGACATTTGGTTCAGCTAGCACAAATTAAGCATATATTGCTTTGAAAAGGGTGAGAACGGAATAAAACAAAGAGAGCAAAATTAGACAAAATTCAAGATTATAAAAAAGTCAAGAACAAAAATCCTATACTAGTAATAGGACTATGGTAAATCTTGTTTTAGAGGGACACTCACACTTAAGAACATTGTTGCCACCATTTGTATTGCCAAACATTTCCATCATGGATCCACCGTTGTTTGTTTTGCCACCGCTGCCACTAGATTTCCCCTCTTGACATTTACAACTCCTACAGCCATCGGAAGTTTCTTCCCCAACAGTAAATCCTAACTTTCTTTCGGAACATTTAATGATACATTCGTATAACTTTAAGCATGTTTTTTCCTCGTTCTTATGTGTTTTTTCAGTTTGTTTTTGTTCTGGAATGTCAAACAATATGTTGCATTATTAATTCAAGTTCGTTTCAATCTAATTAAAGATATTGGTCTGTTATGAACGAGCAAACTATTAATATAAATATGGATTTTAATTAGTTTGAATTCGCTTGAAATACAAATAACCTTATTTTCTGTACAGTCTATCATTTTTAACCGGATTTTTGTGACAAAAATGTCGGTTATTGATTTGGGGATGTACGGCGGGCGGCCGGGCGGGCGGTCGGGCAGTCGGGCGGGGCGGGCGGCGGCAATCAAATGTTGTCCGTGCATTTACTCATGAACCGTTCGACCAAAGCTTTTAAAATTTTAATATGTTGTTACTGACAACTAAATGAAGGTCAAGTTCAATAATGGCGATTTTGACTTTTACCGTTCAGGAGTTATGGTTCTTGAAAGATTGAAAAATAAAGTTTCCAGTCATGTCCCTGCATTTACGCATGAACTGTTCTACCAAAGCTTCCCAAATTTTAATATGTTGTTACTGATGACAAAATAAAGGTCAAGTGAAATAATGACGATTTTGACTTTTACCGTTCAGGAGTTATGGTTCTTGAAAGATTGAAAAATGGAGTTTCCAGTCGTGTCCGTGCATTTACGCATGAACTGTTCTACCAAAGCTTCCCAAATTTTAATATGTTGTTACTGATGACAAAATGGAGGTCAAGTTCAATAATGACGATTTTGACTTTTACCGTTCAGGAGTTATGGTTCTTGAAAGATTGAAAAATGGAGTTTCCAGTCGTGTCCGTGCATTTACACATGAACTGTACTACCAAAGCTTCCCAAATTTCATTATGTTGTTACTGATGACAAAATAGAGGTCAAGTTTATTAAAGACGATTTTGACTTTTACCGTTTAGGAGTTATGGTTCTTGAAAGATTGAAAAATGGTGTTTCCAGTCGTGTCCGTGCATTTTCTCATGAACCATTCAACCAAAGCTTTTGAAATTTTTATATGTTGTTACTGATGGCAAAATAGAGGTCAAGTTCTATAATGACGATTTTGACTTTTACCGTTCAGGAGTTATGGTTCTTGAAAAATTGTAAAATGGTGTTTCCATTCACGTTGTTGCATTTACTCATGAACCATTCAATCTAAGCTTTTCAAATTTTAATATGTTGATACTGATGACAAAATGGAGGTCAAATTTGATATTGACGATTTTCACTTTCACCATTCATCAGTAATGGTTCTTGTGATATTGCCAGGACACAAATAAATATTAATAAATCCGGTTTGCTGTCGTTGTGACAGCCTCTTGTTTGTCTTCTTTTTAGTTTATTGAAAAGATATGATATGTCTTTGAGAATATACACGTAGTTTTTTTCTTTCAAACTCGCCGTTTCAAAATCTATTGCATTCTGGGTGATATTTTCAAAAATGTACGCCGAAACGTCGTGATTGGTTGAAAACGTCCAAAACAATGGAAATTTAACCAATGTCGTGACGTTATTTTCATTTTGGGGTACGAACAATGAAATTACCCATAGTCCTTTAGATTCTGAAACGGCCAATTGTGCAATTATAACTCTTCAAGTTATACTTCGTTTAAAAAGGCCAATGACATTTAATCATCTTACTACAGCTTTAATGAATTTACTATGAAAAGTAGTTTTAAGCGCTTTGTATTTTGTTTTATTCTCGATTTGAAAATTCCTTCTAATTTTTACCAAATATTATGAAGAATTCGAGTATCAAATGAATTTATGCTATTACTATATGACTCCAATGAAAACAAAATACGTATTCATTGAAGACATTAGGAATGATATACATTGAAGAATTGACGGGCCTCATAATATTTACCACTTTCTGCTAACCTCGTTTTAAACATGTACACGACTGGCAACCGTCAGAACCAGTTTCTCCCAGATGATAACCTCCTTTACAAGACATCATACACAATGTTGTACCAAGGCATTCATTGTGTTTCGGTTTCGGTTTTTCTTGAGATTCTTTCGGCCTGACTGCGATCCAAAATCTGCTTGCTAAACGTAATCAAAGATTGATAATAAATTAAAAAAAAAATAATGATAAATAAATACCTAAATGTAAGTTCGACAATAAAGAAGGGGCTATTATAAAATCTAATCGGAGATTAATTAAGGAATGACTGTAATATTTTTTCTGTCTATGAAGAAATAACATAAAAAATTGGAGCACACTGAATAACGCGCGTAGCGGGTTATTTAACAGTGTGCACCACATTTTTTTTTATGTTATTTCGAATAGACAGAAAAAATATTACAGTCATTTCTTATAATTTAATGCTAAATTTCATTTTAAAACCGTAGAAAACCACGAAAAAACGTTGATGACTTCACGGTCACATGTAGATTATGTCTATGGGCTTATAACAGAATAACGTCAGCCAATCAGAAGACGCGTTACATCCAAAATTAAATTATTGACCAATAAAACCAGGCACAGATCAAGCCATTTTAACAGGAGGTCCAGACCATTTGAACACCTTTAAACGTTCATATAATTACATTTTGTTTTAAATCTACATTTTATGTACTATTTAAGCCTCGCAACCCGAATACGGAAGTATACATATAAAGCTTACCTGAGTAACAAGGACACGTTTGACACCCTCCTTCGTCGACGACAGTGCAGGAACAATCTTCAAATTCCATCTTATCTACAGATATACAGTATTTAGGAATTCCTGGACTTTTAAGAGGTACATTCATAGAATGTCCACGTCCGTATGATGATGTCTGAAAGAAGTTACAAGCAGTCTTAGTTTAAATGTATTAAACCTACTATGTTACAAGGTGAATTAGAAAAGTGAAATATGAAGGCCAAAAGACGATCGAGACACACATCAACAGCAACAAGATAGAAGTAAGAACAGATTTAGAAAACCCCCAAGCGTTAACTGATACAATTATGAACGCATGGATGCTATTATAGCGTAAACAATGCCATTAGGTCCATACATACGGTTTATCTATAGTATGCAATATAAAACCCTTCTTGTAACCATTTTCAGGTTTCTATGTATCATCCTCTTTAATTAGACAAAGGGCCTTAAACTGGATTTTTCAAACTGTGTGTATATTCAATTGTGTTGGCACATGCGTTAAGGAACACTTAATCATTTATTCATATAATAATTATTCCTTTTACTAATCATATTCTTGTTGTTTCATTGAGGTCTCAATGGTATAATTCAACTTTATTTTAAATCAATCTTCCTGTAGTATAAATATATTTAAGAATTGAATGCTTCTTTTTGTAAATTCATTGGGGTGTAAAAGCGTTGACCGAAGTACATTTTGTATGAAGCGCGGAAGCGCTTCATTCTAAAAATGTGCGCACGGTCAACGCTTTTACAACCCTATGAAGTTACAAAAAGAAGCATTCAATACTTATAATTACATTTTTAAGCTATTATCAAGAAAACACGAATTTTATATTGTTTTTATTTAATTCATCTTTGCACTTTATTGTTGGACCACGTGTTATCATGAATGAAAAGTTTTATTGAGTGATGCAATTGCTTACGAAATAACACGTGATGTACAGTTAGCCAATCAAAATAAAGTATTATAATGAAACATACATCTTATGTTATTATAAAAGAATAACATGATAAAAAACAACGAGCCTAAACTTATTGATATTTTAAATACACACATGATGAGAAAAGGGATTCTGAGCAGCCATTGGTCCGTGTGGCATATTAAATGACATCTGACTCGACATGTGACCACCCATGTTACCTCCCATCGGTAAACCTGGCAATGCGCTCATTTGTTGAGTTTGTGTATCTTTTTCGTGAATTATGATAACTTTTGTATTTTCTGTATTTCCACCACTATTTGAACCAGAATTTTCTGTATGACCCCCTCCAAAACTATTTGAATTATCTCGGAGTCCGTAATTTGAATTCCACTTGGCACTTAAACCACTCCCACTTCCGCCATATCTGTCACTTGAACCACTCCCACTTCCTCCATATTTGTCTCTTGAACTACTTCCGCTTCCACTTGACGGAGCTGAAATAACTGAAAATATGATGTAAATTGTGGAATTTAAAAAGTAAAAAAAAACTAACAAATATTCATAAAACTAAGTGAATAATTGACCAATTCAGTAAGTACGTCTCATTTCGACATGCATACAAACTTGATATTTCTATGAATTTACTTAACGGTTCACTACAAAACAGTAATAGAAAACGCGATAACCTAGAGCCGTTACAATTTCATAAACTTTTCCTGTTTATCTCTCTGAAATATTTCCTTTATCTGAAGTTGTTAGCAATGTTTTGAAGCTGGTATTTTTTTATTCGTCTCCTTGCATACTGCCGCTTGACTTTCAGATCCACATGACTTTGTTGTATAATCAAAACCGTAATACGTCCTCCATCTAATGAATTATGAAGTTAAATACTGTTTGATGCGGTTGTATAATTGTTTATATCTACTTTACATAACTTGGTTATTTTTTATAATTATAAAAAAGAAGATGTGGTATGATTGCCAATGAGACAACTATCCACAAAAGACCAAAATTACACAGACATTAACAGCTTAATTGCAATGCAAATTAACAACCATTATCAGGAAGCATTGACTATGAACAAGGGAGGCGAAAGATGTATTAGATGGAAATTCAAACTCATAAAGCAAATATAATGACATTTCATTGGCTAAAAAAAGGAAAAGACCAAATATAATGACATTTCATTGGCTAAAAAAGGAAAAGACCAAAAGACAAACAACAGTACAGAAAACACATTATCGCACCGCGGGTAAATTATCACATTGTGATTGTTTAAACACCGTCACGTGGTGACGCCCTATGAACTCGTAGGGGGGTAGTTATCCTGGTTCCCGGTACTACGTTCCAGGTATTAGCTATTAGCCATACTCTCTCGCGATATATATTGGTATATGTGTAACATACTGAATATTGCGCTCGGGAACCAGTCTAGGGGTTAGTAAATTTCATAGGGGGTTCGTGACGCGGTAATGGTGACGTCATCTATGAATGTTGTTGTGTTTCTTTGATCATTTTTCATCAAAACGCAACAGAAAAAGTTCAGCGTGGGATAAATTCGTTATATGGTTAACTACTGACCCCCTACGGATCCATAGAGGGTGATTTTACTAACCCTCTATGGATCCGTAGGGGGTCAGTGGCGAACCATATAACTTATAGCATAGAAGACTTAAGACTGAGCAATACGAACTTCACCCAAAAACTTGGGGTGATCTCAGGTACTCCTAAAGGGTAAGCAGATCCTGCTAAACATGTGGCACCTGTCGTGTTTCTTAATTAACTTACTTACCTTTGCATCTGCAATATTTACATTCACCTTTGTATTCAATACACAGAGGATGGCACTGTGGGTCAGAGAACGGACAGGAAGACGTCGCTTGTCCTGTAATAATATAAAAAAAATGAAATATTTTAAACAACTTTGATATGATAGATGTTATATTCAGACACTAGAATGTTGAAGACATTCATGAATGTGTAGATGTATACGTGCTCGAATCTCAATGCAAATATTTGAAAAGAGTAAAGTTTGTTCAAGTTCATTATGTGCAATACAGTTTTCCGTGAACCCGCAAAAGATTGATGTTTCTTAAGGAATTACTGTAATTTCTTTTCTGTCTATGAAGAAATGACATCGAAAATGTGGTGCACACTGAATAACACGCATAGCGGGTTATTTTAAAGTGTGCACCACATTTTTAATGTTATTTCGAATAGACAGAAAAAATATTACAGTCATTTCTTATAATTTAATTCTAAATTCCATTTTAAACCGGAGTAAACCATGAAAAAACGTTGATGACGTCACGGTCACATGACAAAATAATGACTATGAGCTGATAAACCAAACAACGTCAGCCAATCAGAAGACGCGTAACATCCAAAATTAAATTATTCAGAGATAAAACTTCGCCATCTTTAAGAAAAAGGCGATACAATGAATTAATATATGATTATAAATTCAATAAGTTAATAAACTGCTATCCTTATATGTCTTATATAGAATATCGATCTATATGAAAATAAAAAGATGTCGTTTATGTATGATTGCCAATGAGACATCTCAAAGTTTCCACCATACATTAAAAGAGTAGATATAAACAATTAAACTACCACACGGCATTCAACAATGAGAAAGACCATAACGTCTTTTCGGCTATGCAATATGAAACATGTGGAACAATTCAAGTCAGGAAATTAACTGCATGATTTAAAAAAAAAACAATTTTCAAAAAACTAAGACGACAACCACTGAACTACATGCTCCTGACTTGGGATAAGCACACAGTTAATATGGCAGTGTTAAACAGGTCTGCGAGTGTGCAATCCTTTCCATATTACAGGACAGTGGTGTAACATCACACCAAAAAGAACACACAACTTGCAAGACTAGCATATCATTTAAATGAGCAAGCCTTTTAACTGATTAATAGGTTAGCAAAAATGTTTATGATACTATCACTTTAATACATCACTTTAATACATTTTTTAAAATTAAATCAGTACAAAATACTATAAGTAATATGAGAAAGGAAATGCAATTGGAATATAATTTAATTTGTATTTACTCTTTAACATATTCATTTCTATACACAACAAGTGTTTTTGACCCACGTATGCAGTCATCATCAGTCGTGATCAAGTAAAAGTTTAACATCTGCAAGCTATCTTTTTATCGATAGTGTATCGCACCAAAAACGGTGAAAAGTACTTTAGCAGGACTGTCTTTTTGCATTTAGTAAGTTGAACATTCACATTGATGTTATATTCAATTGAAGACTGACCAAGTAATCTACAATCTTGCGATGTTTTTTAAGAAGCTAAGGGACAGTACCTAATTGTCAGTTTACCAAGCAAAATACATAAAATGCATATTACAAAATATTTTTTGAAACATGATTGTATGATGTATAAATTAGTACTTTTCTAATTTTCGCTGAAAATAAGAATACATTTTAGCTTCGGAAAAGAAAACAATACGGTTACCACGTTAATTTCGATTTATCATAAAATAAAACAGATTGCAAACTAATATTATTAAGAAAAGGAAAAACGATAATCAATCTTAAAGCAAAGCATATGTAATGAAATTTCTTACCATATAAAATTCCAAAAGCGAATAAAACTAAAATCAAAATGTTTTCCATGTTAAAATGTTTTGCCGCTTTCATTGTTGTTGTAAATATTACTTTTAAATAAACACCTGCCGCGTTACCTATCTTTTCTTATAAACTACCCACACCTGCTAATGTTGACTTCCTTATATCGATATAATTCAAATATTTAAGATAATTAGATACTATAATCGTGCATTTTTTTTTATATACTAAATTTTCATTAAATAAAATCGAAAATGGAAATAGAGAGAGTAGAAAAGTCCATCAATGGTTCTTCAACACGTGGAGAAAATCCAACACCAGAGGCGGACTTCAGCTGCCCTCTAAACAAAAAAAAAATCGTTCAGTGAAATCTAATATACTGATGGGTTGTCATGGAACAGGGTCCGAATGGGGTCTCTTCATTTCTGCATTTTATTTTCGATTATATATATATTGTAGCACCCATTTATTCTTTGTTTTATTGGCTTGTTGTTTTTCTAGTCTTGATTTTTAGTCCCTTCATTTCCGACTTTTGGTCTTTATATTCTATTATGTAAACCCAATGTAGAACCACATAATAACAGGTATTCAGTAGATGTAAATTTGAATCAAGAATTTCGTTGGTACTTTATGTGTAAATTCACAAATATCATTTGTCTGTTTGTCTTTTTCTTTTGTAGCAATGGCGTTGTCAGTTTACTTTCGATCTACGAGTTTGAATGTCCCTCTGGTATCTTTCGCTCCTCTTTTATCGATTAAAATTTAGTTCTATTTCGAAACGTTATATTCTGAATAAGGATCGTTAAGTACAAAATGAGAGAAATTACAAAGGGTGCAACCAAAAACCGTAAATCAAAGACAAACAAACAAAACCACAATGGCAAAAAAAAAAAAAAAAAAAAAAATAGCAGAAAAACATCCGCCCAAATTTTTTTTTATAACTTGACAATTAGATTGTGATGAATCATTATTTACAAATAAACACGACTGTAAAAACTACAGGATCAAATAATCGGTTAGACAATTTTATCAAAATAAAAACTCAAATGTTTTAATTGAGAATTGAATGCCTCAAAATACATCCAATTTTTATAAGTACATGTATATGCTACAACTATTCAATTACCAGTTAAATCGCCATATGCAATGATGGGACGTTGTGAACGGAAACGTTTGTAGTCATGAATGATTATATAGGGAACTACAATTTGACATTGGAATGGTCATGATGGCTTTCTGCCAATCAAAAGTACGGAGTATTACGACACATAAATGAATATATTTATAGCTTGAAGGTGTATGTTTTGTTTTAGCGTATTGTTATTATCTCGTCTTTGTTGATTTCAAATTGTATCTAATTTCCAAAATCTTGAACGAATTTAACTTCAACATTTCTAAAGTTCTGTTCCAGCAATAGTGGAATCAATGCATTGTTAACACTTTAAAGTCACCATGTCCTCAGCAGCCGACCAATCCTGGCAAGAGGTCAACGTACTCTCGACAACTGACCAAACAGCGATAAGTAAAGGTCAACATTCGCTCTCAGATCTTGGAAGTGACATTGATTCCATTGGGAGCTCTAGATAGGACAAACATTTAAAAGTACTTAAACACAAATTTTAACCTTAATATTTAGCTTATATTGATTTTTTTGTCGAAGGGTTCTTATCTCATTATCATAACCCACATCTTTGTTTATTCATAATTAACTAAAGATTCCATGTTTATAATGAAATTGAGAATGAAAATGGGGAATGTGACAAAGAGACAACAACCAGACCGCAGAAAAGAATGAACCATTAGTTTAATAAAATTGAGAATGGAAATGGGGAACGTGTCAAAGAGACAACAACCCGACCATAGAACAGACAACAGCAGAAGCTAGGTCACCAATATGTCTTCAATGCAGCGAGAAATTCCCGCACCCGGAGGTTTAAAACATATCAATAGGGGAATGGGAAACACGTTATTGCAACTTATTTTAATCCCTTTCCACTTTGCGGGTGCGAGTGCTGCCTTGTAGCAGCATTAGCCTGTTCTTTTTCGAAATCCACAAGGATGTATTTTACGTGCAAGTGATATGGGACACATTAAAGTGTTATTTTTGCATTTCTCATGATCTATTTTTCTATTTCATTGTTATATCTTAAAGAATTGCCAGTATGGCCGTTTTATTTCAATATTTTACAAGGTCGACGTTTATACTACAGTAAAACCTAGCGTAAATCGAAAACCTGCATAAACCAAACATGTTCTGAAGCACCGTCATATCAAATCGTATACGTTGTCAACCTGATGAAACCGAAAATCGGCCAAAACCGAACAAAATCATAAGTCCCGAAAAGGTTCGGTTTAAACAGGTCTCACTGTACATATATTTAAAGATGACATAGTCTTATTTAGTCAATATAGGTATTACCGAACATCTGTCTTTCAATGCAAGTTTATATCGGGACATGTCGGCCCTTATCTATAACACTAAAGGTTATCAGAAAATGGCATTTTGGAAACCACGCATATATATATATATATATATACTATTATCTAGTTCATTCATAAAAGTCACAATTTAATCGTAACCTTTCGGAAAAGTAATTTGAAGACTTTATATTTTTTATGTTTCGGCTTTCATTTGGGATTTAAAATACTTGGGATATGTTTTTCGCCATTTTTGTGTTAAATTTTGTATTTTTCGTTCACGGTAAGATTTTATTTATATTTATATTTGTATTTCAGAATAATGCAAAAATCTGTTTTTCTTCTAAAAAAACAAATGTTAAAAACATAACGACTTACCGGAAGTGGAGGTATCCCCGAATAAAATAGCAAGTTGCTGACAGTGGAAAAAATCCTTGAATAATTTGGTAGATATATTTACTTCAACTGATATTATAATCGAAATATATCGCATAATTAATGAAATAAATGAGGCTGAATAACTAACTTATCTCACTGAATAATACAAATTTAGTGGCTGGTTGCATACATACCATTGAACTTGAAACAGAGGCTACCGCAGCTGCAGTAAGGCCTGTTTCAGATCTTGTTTTGCTCTCTTTTTGAAATGTTTTACACTAGTCATTTGGGACCCTTTATAGCTTACTGTTCGGTGTGAGCCTTGGCTCCGTGTTGAAAACCGTACTTGGACCTTTAATTCTACTTTTTACATATTCTGACTTGGATGGAGAGTTTTCTCATTGGCACTCATACCACATCTTATTGATATTATATCATTGTTTATTGGGCTTGTATTGTTTCTTTGTATTGAGTCCTTCATTTTTTTTCTTAATGTCTTTTCCCGATATATTTTAATTTTTTGACATTTTTCTCATTTTATTATTATTGATGTAGTTAATTCTGCACTTATGCACATAACTCTTTTTCTGAAAAGTAAATATATGTATCATATGAATAATGATGAATTAATATATGAGAAAAGAAATACATATATACAAGTAATCGACTGAAATTTTGATTAATAGGAAGTCCTGTATTGCGATCAGGATGTGCGCCTTATCCTAAAGACTGTAAAATGGAGTGTGTATCTATAGCTACTGATGGATGTATTGTTTGTAAGTGTCCTTCAAGCAATTCCGGAACCGGAAGTGGGAATGTTTCAGGTAAAAATTGTTTACTTTTTTACATTATTAAAAAAATAGTATTATTGTAAGAAATAATATAAATTGAAAAAAAACTCTGAATAGGTCAATGAATACATGTGCTACATTTATACTAAAAGAACCAAATGTTACTACGCACATGTCTTACCTGCATGACAAATATGTTGTTGTATTCAAAGATAAAGTCCAAAACAATATTTCTGTGTGTGTAAAGTCAATGTTGCCATGAAGCTCAAACAATGTTCCACCATTTTTGTTATTTAAAAAATAATCTAAAATATTTTCATCACATGTATGATACAAAAAAAATAAGAATATTAGAAAGCTAGGAAACGAGGATAGTAAACATTTTTGTGGGTCAAATTGAATTTTAGTTTACTAAATGTATAGTACATAATTTTTTGACTGCAGTAACCCAGACTTCAGTATTAACTGGTATCCATCAAACAGGCACTAGATGTCCTGCCTATCCAAAGGACTGCAGTAATGCCGCCATTGACTCAAATTCGGGATGTGTTATCTGTTTGGGTAATATTAGATATGCAACTGGTGGTGATGTCAGTTGTTAGTCGCGTATTTCGTTTTTCATTTGCCGCATTAGTATTTTTACAACTACATAAGAAAAAAGGGTTTGATATCTGTTGTTTATGAATTTGTTAAGCAATCAAAAGCTTTGGATTGCACTTTTGAAAATGAAATTACACTTTCTTCTGACGTAACGTTGCATTGGGTTAAGACGTGTTGACATCAATCTATTTGGATATCTGATGAATAATAGAAAAAGTACAAACTGATGTTAAGTTAGAAAATAACAATGCATATACAAAATCAATATTGCAGACTACCTCCAGATTGTTTTATCACGAATAATTCTTAGACTTTAGGTAGAATTATAACTATCCGTATACACTTACACATAAACAAATGAAATATACGCTGTAATAATAAGTGCGGTCTCCTTTTCATTATTTATTGTAACGATCAGAACATTCAATGAAATGCATCTGTTATAAAAGGTTCCGGTCCAGGACAGAGTAGCAAAGGTACAGGGACTGGGATTAGCAGTGGTGGTACTTCAACAGGAAGTGGTGGCCAAACCCAAACAGGTAAACACAAACATTGACAATACATTACAAATACATAAGATATGCAAATACTCAATATTGATTCATTGAAAGTTGTAATGCTAACGTTCGTGTTTCACCTTAAAGCTTCTAATTTTCTTTTCTCGCGCATCAATTTACACGCATGATGTATTTTCAATGCTCATGACACGTGTTTCTCAATAAATCTGTTTCCGGTATGTTTTAGACCAAATACACAAAAATCCTAATAGAGATAGTTTATAAAAAATGCCATATAATACATTAACATGACTTGGTTGCAGAGTTCTCAAGAAATAAACCATGAACGGTACTGGTATCAAAACAAAATAAATCACCTCACTGGCACACACAAACTTTCATGAGGGTATGGATATGGTTCAGTGATTGGCAAAAAAGGGCAGAATAAAGGACTTGAAACAAAAAGAATGAACAAAAAGCAAACTTCATAAAGAAAGGAAATAACTGATTACAACAAAAATAAAAAAAATAGAATAAAGAATATTTGGAAAATAAATAACAAATAGAGAAAGATAAAAGTGAAACAAAAGTAAACAGAATTTAAAGATCACCCATCAAGAGCCTTTTTCATGAGATAGTCATGGATATTGATTTTGATTGACAGGTACTGGCTGTCCAACTTTTCCAAAGGGTTGTCCTATGGCTTGTGTTTCAATAGACACCATGGGATGTGTTTTATGCAAGTGCAGCAATAATACACAAGGTAACGCATATAAATAATTGTATATACAGTAAAATCCGATTTAACCGAACCTTGAAAACTTGATAAGCTGGAAACCTGTCTAATTCAAACTTGTTCTAAAGACCAATCATATGACATTTTATGCATTGTGAACCTGATGAAACCGAATACCTGCCAAAACCGAACAACATCTCATGTCTCCAAAGGGTTAGGTTTAGTCAGGTTTCACTGTATATATTATTTACTATATGTAATATACTATTTAAGAAAACAAATGTTTTGTTGAACAATTGGGGTCGGGAAATATCACCACAAAGTACAAGAGTAGAGAGAGAAATCCAAATCATGTCAATTCACAGAACCCCGACCAAATCAATCTTTTGCTATAATATGTAGCTATTTCAGGTTGTTTATCTTCTACACAAAAATCTATATTGCTATGATCATGATAACTTTCATTCAAGTATGCGGAAATATGCAAAATCTGCTTCCTAAATAGATTTTAAAATTCCGCTGATCGGTTGAAACTCTTCTTCTTAATATATGAACTTCCAATTAGAGTTCACCTTCTCACCGGAAAACATTCTTGAATGAAGATCGAGTTATATGTTTTTATTTTCTAGTATTGGGGGAACACATCTAGTTACTTGTAATTATGAGCAATTGGAAAGAAGTCTTTATTTTTGAATCGATCTCTTGGATGATCATAACAATAGTGATTCTTTCGTTTCTTTAAAGTAGAACAAGCCGCCTATATATATTAAGAGCCACTGAGAGAACGACATATCTGTTGCATTATTGATTCGAGCGTCACCGATGAGTCTTTTGTAGACAAAACACGCGTCTGGCGTAAATATGTTTCAATCTTAGTATCTATGATGGCTATGGTGAGTTCGTTTACATATCCGCTTACAAACGGAGTATATACCTCCCAATTGGTACGATATTCCCGGGTGGTTTGTTTTTCCTTTTATGAATTTCTTGATAGAGGGTTGCTACTCACAAGGACGCCATCAAACCAAGAGTTCCAAAAGGTGAACTTGAAATCGTTATCGTAAATTTTACGGATTCCATCACGAGTTGGTTGACCGCTATGATATAACCGTTTCACAGATGATATCAGATATGTTCCTTATATCGTAACAACAATTCACTTCCCTTTTTATCACGAATGTGACCTACCGAATCAGACTATAATGTACCGGGTTTGTTATTACGTGAGCAACACAAAGGGTGCTACATGTAGAGCAGGATCTGCTTACAACACAGAACACTTAAAAAGTTAAGTTAATGAAATGTATTGAATGAGAAAAGATTTGCTATTTAGACAATATCTATTACTGTAAAGTTTACAAAATTATACAATATAAAAATACACTTATATTCATTATTGCATATATAACGAAATTCATAAGGAAAATCAAGAACCAAAGTTTAAATATTTTATTCTGCAGTAAAAAGATGATATATTTGTCATATAGAATAAAATATTAAAGACTCATACCATTTTTTTTCTGTAGGAACAGTCGTAAGCAGTAATACCAATCTTGTCAATGGACCCGGATGTGCACCTTTTGATGAACACTCATGCCAGAAGAGCTGTATAAAGACTGATAAAGACCATTGCTTAGTGTGTGATTGTTCAACAGGTGTCATTTTCGATAAAAAAAAAAATGTGTTAGATTTATAAAATCTTTTGTGCAAATTTCGATTGCCACAAGTCAAGGCTGGAGAGGGATAAGAGGTTTAAAAACTTTAAGATTATCCCCTTTTTTGATCCGAAAGGCTGGGCATACCATTTTTTTTGTCGTTTCATAAACTGTTCATACCACTATTTGCTTAAAAAAAAGCGTTAAGCTATTGAAGCCATATATATTTTTTTTATATGAAACTGTGCAAAGACCAACTAAAGAATACTTACTTTACATTTCTCATTCAAATAAAATGTTTGTAAGAATTTTAAGTCTTCAAAGTTTAGAATCCCATTTTTTTTTGGTTTTAAGAGGGATTTCTCGATCATCAGCGGTGGTATACAGTAGTCCCTCTTGTAAACAACAGTACATGCTAGGTAAAAGATGATGTTATTGAACTTAGGGCGGTTATCTATTTCTCACTAGTAATTGTTGAAACCAAATACATGGACATTTGTTTTTCAACAAAACTGCCACTTAGGAGAGAGGACTTACCAAAAATTACAAAACATCCCATAGAAAACAAAAGACTGAACAACATCAGCACCACCAAAACCCGTGTTTAATTCATATATTTCCGAAGATTAAGGAGTTCCAAAATGTGTCAGTTTTTGCTCTTCATTTGGTTGTTTCTGCGTAGTTTTTGCTCTTCATGTGGCAGTGTTTGCTCTTCATGTGGCATTTCTGCTCTACATGTAACAGTTTCTGTTTTTTATGTGGTAGTTTCTGTAAGTTATGTTTCTGCTTCAAATGTTACAGACGATAATTTGTTATTATATGCAATGTAAATTATTTTAAATCAGGAACATCTAAAGGATCAGGAGGATGTCCACCCTTTGATGTCAGTAACTGTGATATGAGTTGTGTTGGGATGGACTCGATGGGTTGCTTAAGTTGTAACTGTCCACAAACAACGACTTGTACGTATTTTATTGGTTCTAAATCTTGTTTTGCTTAGTATGTTATATTATTTCTTTAAGACAAAAGATAATCTAGCAGTTCGCAGAAATATATATATAAACAATCCACATGCTCTAAACATTATAGATTGTTTATGATGTAATTGTCGATTAATCGTATTTTTACGTATTTTATTAGAACCTGAATGCCATTTGCTAACTTTCCGTCCAATCAAATAAACTCATAGACACCAGGACTAAATTCTGAATTTACGCCTGACGGGCGTTTCGTCTACAAAAGACTCATCAGTGACGCTCGAATCCGAAAAACTTAAAATGACCAAATAAAGTACGAAGTTGAAGAGCATTGAGGACCACAATTCCTTAAAGTTTTGACAAATACAGATAAGGAAATCTATGCCTGAGGTAGAAAAGCTTAATTATTTCAAAGATCACCTGGCACTTATCAGAATTTTATATAAACAGTCCACATGCACTAATAATAGATTCTAGAAGGACACTGGGATTGGAGTCTGACATTAATTGAAAGCTTTTCAATTTATTTTCTTAAATTCTCTGTTGAAGAAATTATAAAGAAACTAAAGGTTTAAACTCCAAAAGTCAAAAAATCAAATTGCATCTTTCATGAAGGAATATATACAGACTTTGCAAAAACCCCGAAATCAAATATAGGGTTTCCACAATCTACGAAAAAAATTTAATCTACAGTAATGGAAATATTGCTATTTATTTACTTACTGAAACTGCAATAATGAGAATGATCAATCTTGTAGCTGCATCTGCTGGAGGAACTACACAATCGCCATCTAGTGGAGGAGGTCAAGGAGCAGGAGGATGTCCTCCCTTTGATGTATCAGTATGTAACATGGACTGTGTTAGAATGGATGACAATGGATGTTTGAGTTGCAATTGTCCAGCATCGACAGGTAAAATATCATATACTGGACATGTACAACAATTAGTGCTCATGGAAAATGACGAATCCGCCGTATGCTTTGAATACATTTTATTTCAATTTAGAATGATATTAAAGGACACACCATTAAAAAAATGTTTAGACAAAAGAACATTATCAATAGAGCTTTGATTTTAAAAGGCGTATGAACATTTGGAGTAATGACTCGTAGATTAAGATTCAAAGCCTTTTGAACCAACCAGGTAAAATCCGTTTTTTAATACATGATGAGCTTTTATAAATTAAATGGATAATTATCAAAATCATCCATTGAACAGTCAATTCAAATAACAGAATGATTTATTTCTTTTTTTTGCTCTTACAGTCTTTCTATCTCTTTGGTTTTAATTTTTAAATAGCACAGTACTTTGTTACTTTGATGAAAATGTGGATAAGGATTGATTTAAATTCGCTTAAATAAATCCCAGGAAATCATTTGAAATAGAATTTATCTCCTTTAAAATGCATATATCTAATTGATATCTAACTTGTCTATACTTTCGGTATCTTCGGTAATACCTGCTCTTTAATAGGAATAAGGTTTTTGATTTTTAAGTGTTATAAACGAACATCACTGTAGAGTAGAATTACTAATATTTTAGCGGCGCCTGCTGGAGGAACAACACAAGCGCCATCTAGTGGAGGAGGTCAAGGAGCAGGTGGATGCCCTCCCTTTGATGTGTCAACATGTGACATGGACTGTGTTAGTATGGATGACAATGGATGTTTGAGTTGCAATTGTCCAGCATCGACAGGTAAACTATCATATACTGGACATGTACAACCATTAGTTCCCATGGAAAATGATGAATCCGCCGTCAATTCAAATAAAAAAATGATTTATTTCTTCTTCTATTTTTTTTTTAGCTCTTACAGTCTTTCTATCTCAATAAACGGATTTGCTCTTTATTTTATGTTCAATCGAATGCTGATTAAGGATATTCGCTCCATTGTTTCAACAAAGCCAAAGCAAGCTTTTAAACAAACCTGCTATACTTTGTAGGTTTATGGATAGAAAAATAAATAAATAAATAAAAAGAAAAGTGTGTGTCCTTGTTTTTGAAATATACACACAATTAGTAAGTTTGCGGGAAATGGTTATCTCTCATATATTTTGCTTGACCTCTTTTTTTCTTCCAAAAGCATAAAATAATGTGTCTGAGTTGAGAATTTATGAGATTTTGAAAAATGTCTTTTTAAACTATAATGTGCTTAAATACATAATAACAAAACAAGTAGGGGATTTATTTTTATTGATAGATAAAACTAGATGATAACTTATATCAGAAAAATCTGACAAAATCACTTGAAAATATTGTTTGAAATATTGGCATAATAGTATCCAACCTAAATAAAAACAGTAGTAATATAGCGCTGTTTCATAGTCACATATAAGCAGACTCATTTATCTGCAATCGAACAGTAATTATTTATAATTTCTTTCTTTTTTTGAATAAAAAGAACTCTTATAGTTTTCTTGCTCTTGTTAGTTAGTCCAGGTACAACAAATTCCTCTAGTTCAGGAAATCAGACCTCTGGAGGTCATGGTGCTGGAGGCTGTCCACCATTCGATGCTTCGGTCTGTGACTTGAATTGTGTATCAATGGATTCATCTGGTTGTTTAAGCTGTAACTGCGCAGCATCAACAGGTAAGGGTTGATATCTCACAAACATGTTTAACATCTCAGCATTTTTGCGCCTGTCCCAAGTCAGGAGCCTCTGGCCTTTGTTAGTCTTGTATTATTTTAAGTTTAGTTTCTTGTGTACAATTTGGAAATAAGTATGGCGTTCATTATCACTGAACTAGTATACATTTGTTAAGGGGCCAGCCGAAGGACACCTCCGGGTGCGGGAATTTCTCGTTACATTGAACACCTGTTGGTGACCTGCTGTTGTTTTTTCTATGGTCGGGTTGTTGTCTCTTTGATACATTCCCCATTTCCATTCTCAATTTTAAGAATTGTTATTTTTTTTTAAAACCATTCTATTTTACGATTGTTTGAGAAAAACATGTTCTAATAATATTATTTATTGATTTGAGATCGGTATCTCGTTTAATTTAAAACATTAAGATAATAAAATTAACGGTACCAATTTTCTTGCACCAGATGCGCTTTTCGACAATACATGTCTCTTCAGTGATGCTCGTGGCCAAAATATTTGAAATCCAAAACTTACATAAAAGATGAAGAGCTATAATTTAAAAGGTCCAAAAAGTATAGCCAAATCCGTGAAAGGAAGCAGAGCTTTGCATGAGGGAGATACGTTCCTTAATTTATAATAATTTCTAATATTTTGTAACAGCAAATTTTAATAACACAAAAAATACGTATTTTTATGCCAGTACCGAAGTACGTACGTTAAAAAATGTAATCCAAATTTTTCTATTATATTTCATCATGTATCTTAATCCCTAAGCTCTGTAAAATTAGAAGAATCAAATAAAAAAAATAGTTTCAGCAACGTTCATAGAACAACGGGCCGTGGCATGATAACAATAAGGAAACTATTCAACAAATTTCAATTAAACAAGCTTTATTAGTATTTTTCTGATTTTATTTCGCATATGTTCGATACCACTGGTGGTGGACTGTTAGTTTCCGATGTATAAACAACTCAGTTGTAATTTTGTCAGTGCTTCGGTAATGACATGATTTAGTAGAAACTTTTTTTTTAATTGTCCGTTAACATATCAAGAATCTAGAAACTATGATTGACTTCCAGAGATTAAATAGTAGTTGACCTTATGTGAATTATGATAACAATGAGAAATACATGTTCATCGGTATGTAGGTTTTGTTAGCCAACATGTGCAAGGCGATTATTAACTAATTAGAAATAAAACTGGTCGCCATTTTGATTTATGTTTTTTACCTTAAATTGTCTGTTCCGAATGGATATAAGGGATTTGAACAGCGATTTATTGTTGCTTTAATTTACATAATGAATGCATTGAAAATCTAAAAGAGGGACGAACGATACCAGAGAGACATTCAAACTCATGAATCGAAAATAAACTGACGACGCCATGGCTAAGATAAGAAAAATACAAACAGACACCCAATAGTACAGAAGAACACAACATAGAAAATTAAATACTAAGCAACACGAACCCAACCAACAACTGGGGTGATTGCGGGTGACAATTGTGTGTCTTCTTCTGTCAGAATTATGTTGTTGTCATAGGTAAATTTGTACGCCATATATTCATGTCACGACCACTGTGTTGAATACGTCATTGATGCTGTATTACGTTTAAAATGCATGCAAGCTTCTTGTAAATCCAAACATAAAACATACCAATAGTCAATCTTTTCATCCGCTACAGGTTAGAAAACCAGTTAGGAACATACTTTCTGCACTTAAAACACAAGCTATGATTATGAAATTAATGTTGACATTTTATGGAAATCAATTTAAAAACCTTATAACTGTTCGATATGTTTAGTTGCACCTTCAGGAGGTACAACACAAGCACCATCTAGTGGAGGAGGTCAAGGAGCAGGTGGATGCCCTCCCTTTGACGTGTCAACATGTGACATGGACTGTGTAAGCATGGATGCAAACGGATGTTTGAGCTGTAGCTGTCCAGCATCTACAGGTAAGGTATAGTATAGTGTTTGTTTTAAAATTTATAACTGAAGGTTAATGGATTGCAGAAACAAGTTTTCTTTAGTTCATGCTTATTTTTTTTAAATTTAGAATTACTGCATATATAGAACCATATTATTTGTTTCACAGTGTGTTAATCCTGGTATCTGTGTTGATTTTATTTGCAGCCACTGGGCATCTGCTGGTGGAGATTTATTTTCCCGAGGGTATCACCAGCCCAGTAGTCAGCATTTTTGTGTTGACTTAAGTTATGACTGATTATGTTAATAATTATAAAGAAACTGTTAACAAAATTTAATATTTTTGAAAAACAAAGGCTTTTCTACCTCAGGAATAGATTACCGTAGGAATTAAAAAAAAAATTCTCTGGGAAGATAGCATTTTATTGTTTAAAAATAAGTGACCTAAGGAAGATCACTTTTACTTAAAACATACGTATGCACATATAGGGTGTGTTTGGCAGGTAACCTGCATGTTAAAGAATAATTAAGAAATCACTATTTAAGAAATCACTGAAGATCATCAAAAAGTAAAAAAAACAAACTTTAATCTTGACGGTAAAAATCTAATATTTTTTTAGTGGCACCTACAGGATCAACAATAGCTACGACCACAGGAAATGGTTCAGGCGGGGGGCAAGGTGCCGGTGGATGTCCACCATTTGATGTTTCAACGTGTGATATGAGTTGTGTAGTTATGGACTCGAATGGATGCTTAAGCTGTAATTGTCCACTAACAACAGGTATTTTGTTATGTACCGTATAGCGGGTTATTTTCGCGGGTGTAAAATTTCGCGATTTTCATTGAATAAGGTATACGAAATATTTTTGCGGTTATTATTTTGGCGGTTTCGAAATTTTTATCAATACCTTTGCATGTACACTTTTAAATTGGCGGAATTTATTTTGGCGATTTTGTTCTATCCGCGAAAATAAGCGAAAATTTACACCCCGCGAAAATAACCCGCTATACGGTATTTTGTTATGTATATCATAGCTCTTTAACTTCACAGGGAATCATATTATAAAAGTTGCTTATATCAACACAATTTAATAAATCAATATAATGTTATTATTGCATATTATACAGGAAACTGCCTTTATATATAGATTTAATTTGTATCTGATAGTATCCTTATAATACAAAATGTTTCAATTGAATAAAACATTTCTAAAGTAAAATAAACATATGCGGTACTTTGAGATCACCAGACAACATCGTTATTACATGTACCAATAGGAGTACCTGCCTGTATAAGTTTAAGGTACATAATGTATGGATCAATAGATTTCAAAAGGTTTCGTGACAGAAAGAACAGACGAGCGTTGTTGTCAGATCAATTAAATTGAAGCGCAGACTCAAAATTGTTATGTTCATGAGATACCCTTTATGAAAGTTAATATGTTAAATTTTAGTATCATCTGGATCTAACACAACAGTGGTAACAGGAACTACACAGCCACCCCAGGGCGCAGGTGGTTGTCCAGCTTTTGATGCGTCAACCTGCGATATGAGTTGTGTTGCCATGGATTCTAATGGATGTCTAAGCTGTCACTGTCCAGACACAACCGGTAGATAAATTACGAGAGTAGCATTTTAATAATCATTTGCTGGCACATACAACATAAACATTCTATCATCACAATATACTGTCCTCTTGAATCACGTTGAAAGTTCTCATCTTTCATTAACATACGTTAGACCAACATAAACAAGAATATCTTTGTTTAGGGGCCAGCTAAAGCCCGCCTTTGGTGCGGGATTATCTCACTGTGTTTATAACCCATTGTTGGCCTTTGGTCGTGTTGTTGACTCCTCAACACATCCTCAATTTTCATTCATCGTAATAAAGCATATTATGTTCAACGATTAATAACACGTCGGAATATGGAGAAAGATATATTGTTTAAAGTAGAATATATATAATCGGTCCCAAAAATGTTGAGTAGTTCTTAAAAACATACTGTTATTTATTATTTATTCCCTACATCATTGTTTATCTATAGAAAAAGGATGAATTCTGGCTAGATATATTGTTTAGACACATTGACTGTTGAAAACCTATGTTGTCGTTTTGACGTTCAGCTGTTGTAGAATAAATTCATCATAGATACCAGGATTACAATGTTGTTTGCTAGATAAACGTTTCATCTATCAAATGACTCACTATTGAATCTCGATTTAAAAATATAGATTGAAACGAAGACAAAAATTCTTTACGTTATTGAGGTTATCGTTCAAACAATACCCATTATGATTCTTAATTATTTAAATTCAAGTATCATCTGGATCTAAAACAACAGTTGTAACAGGAACTACCCAGTCACCCCAGGGTGCAGGTGGTTGTCCAGCTTTTGATGCTTCAACTTGTGATATGAGTTGTGTTGCCATGGATTCAAATGGATGCCTAAGCTGTCACTGTCCAGACACAACCGGTAGGTACATTACAAAAGTATCTTTTTTTCTAAGCACGATGAAGTTTAACTGAGCCCGTATTCATAAAGCTACGTAGTTAAGGTTTTCAATCGTAATACTAATTTATCGTTTGACATGGAGAAAAATCCATCCTTTCGGAACAAATCTGAACTAAAGTAGCTTTATGCATACGAGCCCTGTCTTTTGGCGGCACATGCAGCTTTGACTATCTCTTTGCACAATATACAATCCACTTTTGATTTTGATTATATTTCATTAACACATTGAGACCAACAAGAACAAAGAAAACATTTATAAAAATAAATCGCATTTATAAAAATTGACTTTTCAATAATGAATATAACTGAGTATGTAATACTGTTGTGAGTAGACTTCATTTATGAATATTAAGTGACAAGATCAACTTATTCAAGATGATAATTTACCAGGAAATGTTCAGTATATGATGAAAGTATTACTTTTTCAAAATAAACCGTTAAGGTAAGCATGTGCTTATCATATTAATACATTCTCACACACTAACAAAATATTTAAATGCAATAAAATTTTGATATAGTGGCTTCTGTGACGACTACTACAGCTGCATCGGGAACAACAGCTTCATCAGGAGGTGGACAAGGAGCTGGTGGATGTCCTGCCTTCGATGTTTCTACCTGTCATATGAATTGTGTGTCAATGGATGCTAATGGTTGTCTTGGTTGCAAATGTCCTGTTTCAACAGGTATGTTGTGTTTTGGGTACTTTTCTTTTAAATTTTCTGTCTGTTGTTATTTCAGTTCAGGGGACATATTTGACTTAACATTATGGTAGTCTATAGCTTCCTTTGTTGTACGGAAACATTTATATTGTTGTAGCTGTTACGTTAACCTGAAGACATCTTCCATATATTCATATATATATATATATAAACAATTTAGTGCAGGCGATTTGGTGTCACGATATCACAGTAGCATGGGTTCGAATCCCGGCGAGGGAAAAACCAAAAATTTGCGAAAGCAAATTTACAGATCTAACATTGTTGGGTTGATGTTTAAACGAGTTGTATATAAACATTTTATATATTGAGGTTTTAACTTTATTTCGATTATGCTGGAATATGAAAGTTTTTTAATCATGCAATTCTCTCAAGCCAAAAGTTTGTTTCTTTGAATTATAAAAAAGAAGATGTGGTATGATTGCCAATGAGACAACTATCCACTATCCACAAAAGACCAAAATGACACAAACATTAACAATTATAGGTCACCGTACGGCCTAGTTGGTTCATGAACGACAACAGCTGCAGAATCGGATAAACAGCTTCCTCTGGACATATTGTAATTTCAAATGCGAAGTCAATAGCTTCCTTTATTGTACGGAAATCTTTCTATTGTTGTAGGCAATATGTTAAACTGTAGACATCTCTGATAGATTCATATATTTATTGAGTTTCAAACTTTATTTTGATTATGTTTGGATAAATTGTTGTAAATCTGGCAATTATCACAAGCCAAAAGTTTTTCCTTTGAAATAGTAAGTTCTGCCACGACAACAGCTACTGCATCAGGAACAACAGCTGGAGGTGGCCAAGGAGCTGGTGGATGTCCTGCCTTCGATGTCTCTACTTGTGATATGAATTGTGTTTCTATGGATTCAAATGGTTGTCTTGGTTGCAAATGTCCTGTAACAACAGGTATGGTGATACTATTAGGCATTTCCCTGTCATAAAAATGTAATGAGTTGAAATAAAATACAATTTAACGACAATAGGTGTTATCATACATACTTCAGGTTAATATGCCGGCTTTCGATTGGTCAATACGAGGTGATTAACCTACTCTATCCCACGCTTTATGACTTCTGTGCTTACTTAAATACGGCTGAATGTGTTTACCAGACGTGATATATAATATCTTTGAGTTTGAAATTTGATAGACTTTGCTATTGTTATATTTAGTATAATAAATCAAATAACATATTTGAGAGTGCGGTAGAGCAGATTTTCAACCCTCGAAAAGACCTTGTTATAGTTCGTTTCTGTGTGTATTACATTATAACGTTTTGTCGTTTGTTTTCTCTTATTTTTGAGTGTAAATTCACATTGCGATAAGACGTGTAACGGTACTTGTCTATCCCAAATTCATGTATTTGGTTTTGATGTTATATATATATTATATTTGGTATTCTCGTGGGATTTTGTTTATGTGTGTTACATTTTAGTGTTGTGTTGTTGTTCTCCTCTTATATTTAATGCGTTTTCCTCAGTTTTAGTTTGTTACCCCGATTTTGTTTTTTGTCCATGGATTTACGAGTTTTGAACAGCGGTATACTACTGTTGCCTTTATTTAAACTTGATTTTTCCTCGGTTGACATTTTTTCCCGGTGTAACAATTGCTTCAACCTTCTCTCACCTATATCTTATTTTTATATTGTCAAGACAAGTTCATTGAAGTTTGATAACTCTAATTCAGAAAGATATCCCTATTTCTTTTCTACTATTTCACCAAAAAATCATACCTTTGTAACCTTTATATCAAATTTTAAAGAGTTGCTTTTAACAGTTTTAAAATATGTTCAAAGTAAGTCTCAATTACTGAATTCTACGATTCCAAGTCAGTATATTGTAAGACCTATGGGCATTTTGCTATGTTCGTTCGTTCGTCCCTCTTTCTCGCTTCAGGTTAAAGTGTTGGTCAAGGTAGGTAGTTTTTTGAAACGTAATGTATGCATGAACATATTAATTATTAAGAGTGTTAAACTCTAATTAAGATTGGTATTTACAATTGAAAATGATGTGTATTTTACCAGCCGCTCCTGCAATAACAGCGGCAACTGCTGGAACTACCATTGCGGCAACTTCTGGAACTACTAATACGCCCTCTGGTGGAAACGGAAACAATGGCGGTTGTCCAGCTTTTGATACAAATCAGTGCGACATCAAATGTACAAAAATGGATGTCAATGGCTGTCTCCATTGTGAATGTCCAGGTTGGTTTAAAATTATTTTTTGAATGTGAAGATATTTCTTTTAAAGTATATATTGCATTTGTAAAACTGTGGCTATGCTATATATTGATCAACATCATTTTCTTAACAAGGACATAAACTCAATACTGAGCTGAAGGACGCCTCCGGGTACGGGAATTTCTCGCTACACTGGAGACCTGTTGGTGACCCTCTGCTGTTGTTTTTTTATTTGGTCGGGTTGTTGTTGACACATTCCCCATTTACATTCTCGATTTTATTATCATCATAGATACCAGGATTAGAATTCTATATTTACGCCAGACGCGCGCGTAAAGATAGCTTTATTGTGTTAAATAATTTGAAGTTTTCTTTTTACATAGACTGATACTATTTCAATAAAACATATATTTTCTCTGTAATTTCTAACATGTTAAAGTAAACATCAAATTCCTTATTCGCAGGGTGTTTTTACGTCACTAACGTAAATATGAAGTCTTATTTACTAGCTAAAAGAAGGGAATTATTGGTTTTATCCTTCTATGGATATGTTTATATTTTGAATCCTTTGAAAACAACTGACTTGTCAGATAAGATGCATATAACTCAACCTTCTATTTCCATCAATATTTTATATATATATGGGAACACATTGATTCGAATTTTGTTGGAAACATTCGTTTGATATAATTTTTTAGCTTGCAATAAATTTTTATTAAGTATTAGTATTAGGATTATCTCCGGTATTGTAGGTCGCCGAGGAGAGCTTCAGACGTGACAAAATTTAATTTTCTATCATTGCATTTTGAATGTTAGTACCAGAATGTATCATCGGTTCAGAAGTTAGTGCTTAGGTATTGAAATGTTTTGAAACATACCTCACTTAAATTTGTTGTTGGCAAATTATAAAGAAACTGAGGATTTAACTTACTCATCGTTGACTTAGATGTAATTGTATGGTTGTACCTGACAGAAGTTTTTACTATTGGAAGATTTTCAATTTAAACTTATATTCATTTGGCAGAGTTGAATTGACAGGTTGTTGTTAAGTTTCCTCTGGTCATATGGCTTCTCAAATATTCATGCGGTATGGGCTTTGCTCATTGTTGAAGGCCGTACGGTGATCTATAGTTGTTAATGTCTGTGTCATTTCAGTCTTTTGTGGATAGTTGTATCATTGGCAATCATACCACATCTTCTTTTTTATATTTCACGTATTCAGGTATTTATACATTTTTTTTTATTCCCACCTCCAAGTTTGAGTTTTCCTGTTAAATGTTTATACTGATTTGATATACAAAGGTTAAACTATGGATACTATAAAAAAAAAAAACCCAAACCCAAACAGTTACGTTATACTTTGTCAAACATTTCATCATCTGTAAATTATAGGATGCAATTAAAACAGTCTGCTTGTATTCTTGGATTTTCAATTTTACAGAAGCTATAAACATTCTTTGTACTGTGAAATGTGATAACTACTTTCCAAACAAGGACAAATGTTAAAGGTGACATGATTATAGATAGTAGAGGGTTTGGATGAAGTTTACCGCATAGAGAAAAATAGGCAAAGAAAAGTACAGAAAAAGGGCAAACAATATAAAGAATAGAGAAAAATTGGTAGAAAACAATATAGAATAATGGGGTGTTAAACTATAAAGAATGGCAAATAATGCTGAAAATCAATAAAGGACCCCATTCAGACCCAAATAGCACATGATGATCAACTGTTTTTGTCCTGCCGGCCGATGAATCTTATATACAAACCATAAATTGTGAATCCTCTTGATTTATAATTGCCATTATATATTTCATTTTTTTAGTTTCCAACAATAGCACAGTTAATACTTTTGGTCCTGGCACACTTGGAGGTGGTACAGGGGAACTTCTAGTAACAATGGTGGATGTTCTGCAATAAGTCCCGGATGTGATATAAGCTGTCTGCAAATAAACAGTAATGGATGTGTCATATGTTCTTGTAAATGTACGTATAACGAGTTAAGGACATGTTATGGAACCTTTTATATTTACTTTAGTTTACAAGTAAAGGAAATGGTAGAACAGGAAGTATATTTATACCTTTTGCATTCGTAGATAAAATATATGTGCTAGTACATAACTCACATAAGCATCCACAGTAAACTAAATCACTATTACATGTAGAAGTATAACTACACACTATCTTTAAAATGTTAAAATGCTTGCACTTTTAATGTTTTTTTTTTAGGTAAAGTTAAAAGCAATTTCTGAAAATGTAATGCTCTTAATATACATTTGCCCTCTTGTTGTGTTGCTTTTTCAAATATGATGAATCATGACCAACTTTCGGTTTTCTCAAATGAGGTAGGGGTGTTTTGGACTTGGGCTGGTCTCGCAATCATTGGAGGTTAAGAATGGAAATTCAAGTGTTGTTACTTATTTTAGGTTTATGCAATTTGTAATTGTATTATGAATGTAATCGTCATTGATAATAAGATAACACAAGTATATTATAAATACGTTTTTTTTTGTGTTATTAAACTTTGCTGTGGCAAAATTTTAGAAATTATTATAAATTAAGGAATGTATCTCCCTCATGCAAAGCTCTGATTCTTTTCACGGATTTGGCTTTACTTTTTAGACCTTTTGGATTATAGCTCTTCATCTTTTATATAAGCTTTGGATTTCAAATATTTTAGCCACACGCATCACTGAAGAGACACGTATTGTCGAAATGCGCATCTGGTGTAGGAAAATTGGTACCGTTAATGTTATTAAAGGACATTTCATCTACATATGACTCATCAGCAAAGCTTGAATAAATTAAAGACGTTTTCCCTTTCTGTTATATAGAAAAAAAGAAAAATAACAGAAGTCGACGACGGTAGACAAAATCTTTACATAAAAAAAACAAAATAAATCATCTCTACAAGGCAACGGAATCGAACTTTAATGTTTGTCAAAATGAGCTTTCGGCTTGTGGATTCAGAAGTTTATCTTGAAGACAATTTTTTGACTCGCTGAATTATTGTTTTGTTCCTACAGATTGTAAATCATTTTAATTTCAGCAACAACAATAAAACCGTTGGTTCGTACAACAGAAGCACATGTCACACTTCCAACAACAACTACAGCCCCTGTGACAACGACAGCCATCCTGACAACAACAGTACCAATGGCAACAACAGATTCAAATGTTTGTCCACCAATCAGATGTGTCGCTCCATGCAATGTTGGAATAACATTTGGACCAGATAATTGCCCTATTTGTAGATGCAAAAATTAAACGAACTACAACTGTAGATTTAGAATTATTTAATTCAATATGATTATGATAACGATAATTAAGTAATACCAAGTTTTTTCAAGTTTATTCTAATGATGCCAATTAAATGAAATAGTTGTAACTTTTTAGGTGTTTATGGAACATAATATATATTTGAACTTTTTATTTTGATAGATGCAACGCTGAGAAAAAAAAACTAATATTTTCGAATTACTCTTATCATGGCTAATTGAAAGGACGAGTGAAGTCCACACACGTGACAAAATCAAATGTTTAATGTCATACGAAACGAGTTTTTATGCACATCTTTATACCAGTGTACATTATTTTCGTTGGCAGTATTTTGCCCAGGTTTTCTTTTATCTTTCTAATATGGTTTTGCATCTAACTCCAATTGCTTGATTAATTTAATATTTGTTGATATCTCTTTTTAGCTCATCTGGCCCGAATGGCCAAGTGAACTTTTCTCATCACTTGGCGTCCGGCATCCGTCGTCGTCGTTAACTTTTACAAAAATCTTCTCCTCTGAAACTACTTGGCCAAATTTAACCAAACATTTAAATCTAAACTTTGCCACAATCTTCTTTTGGGTATCTAGTTTAAAAAATGTGTCCAGTGACCCGCCATCCAACCAAGATGGCCACCACGGTTAAAAATAGAAGACAGGGGGGTAAAATGCGGTTTTTGGATTATAACTCAAAACCCATAGCATTTAGATCAAATCTTACTGATGTGAAATTGTTTATCAGGTCAAGATCTTCCCTTAAATTTTCAGATCGATCGGACAACCTGTTGTTAGCTTGCTGCCCTTGAATTGGTAATTTAAAGGAAATTTTGCAGTTTTTTGTTATTATCTTGAATATTATTATAGATATAGATAAACTGTAAATAGCAATAATGTACAGCAAAGTAAGACCTAAAAATAAATCAACATGACCAAAATGGTCAATTAACCCCCTAAGGATTTATTGTCCTTTATAGTCAATTTTTAACAATTTTCATAATTTGTAAATTTTTACTAATATTTTCCACTGAAACTACTGGGCCCAGTTCATTATAGATATATATATAATTGTAAGTAGCAAGAATGTTCAGTAAAGTAAGATCTTTACAAATACATCACCATCACCAAAACACAATTTTGTTATGAATTTATCTGCGTCCTTTGTTTAATAACCCATAGATCCAGGTGAGCGACACAGGCTCTTTAGAGCCTTTAGTTTGATTGTGTTAAGCCATTTCAAGCGATATTTAATAGTGTGTCTTTCTTTGTTCTAATGTTGCACTATTGTTTCAGTGAATGTTGGCGCCTATCAAAACGTGTTCAAACGCCGCATTTGTTTGCACCTGTCCTAAGTCAGGAACCTGATCTTCAGTAGTTTATTAATGTTGTTTACAAAGGTTTCTCGTTTTTTATATAGATTTGACCGTTAAAATTACTGTTTGAATGTTTTTACACTTGTCATTTATTCAGCTCTTTATATATCTTGTTGTTCGATGTGAGCCAAGTCTCCGTGTTCAATGTCTATAATGGTTTACTTTAACAAATTAAAACTTAGATGGAGAGTTGTCTCATTGGTACGCATACCACATCTTCTGATGTCTTTTGATCGTGACCAAATGTTACCAGATCGTGATAATGATAAACAATCAACACATTTTACAGAAAGTAGGTAAAAGATAGCTGAATTGATCGAGCCACGATACTTTGTTTTTATATTTTACATGCATTTTTATTTGTTCATCAAACTTTTCCTTAACATTCATTTGATGTATTTAAATTTTGTCTATTCCACTGCATTCTTTCATTACAGTTTTGCAATCACACTAGCGTTGTGTGTTACTGAAGATCTACCGAAAGGACATAGTTTATGTCCCTACATTCGAAAAAATATCATTGAATTATAGTACGGGAAGACACATATTAATTAACAGTACATTATAGGAAGAACCAATTGATAGTATAGATTATCTGAATTTCTACACATTGATATTTTACGATATCTTTAAGACCCCCCTCCCCCACGATTATCTGTTTATCGTTCAATTACGTCGTTTTCCCCAACCTAAGGCATTTTAACGGTTGACGAAAGCAAGCTTTATACTGTCTCCTCACACAATGTGACGTCGCTTATAACTTCTCCTCAGGCATTGTAACGCCGCTCTCGTCTCATTGCCGTGAGTTGGTATAGAGTAAAAATGTATTTTGTTTTAAATAATGTTCACAACAAAGGGAATTAATTTTAGTAAATAACAATTAATTAAATAACAATTAAGTAAATAACAAATATAGTAAACAATTAATTATAGTAAATAACAACAAGGAATAAGTGTAATCCTTAACTATCAATATTTTCTCATATATCTAGGCTAACAAATTTTAAAGTCGACACTGTTATGAAAAGGAGGGAAACAGAAGGAACATAATAATCAAAATGAAGAATTAGATAATTGTCTACTGTGTCATTAAGCTGAATCCCCTTCCTTAGCTGCATACATTTTATAACTAGTTCTATATGTAGGGAAAGCGGTAGTATTTAATTTTCCCAGCATTAGGTTGGCCTTTTGTGTACCCAAGACAGATGAAGGAAGTCAAACTAGGAGCGCTGTGATTGGATGTAAGGGTACCAAATATTTTTTTATTTATCTATAGATAACTGCAGTGTGTAAATTTATAATTTAAATTTTAAAACCTATTGAAATATTTTCTAGAGAATTATTCAAAAAGGCTTCCAAAATTTCATAAATTTGGTGCAAAATGACGGTGGGCATGGATAACATAAACCAGCTCCGTTGGAAATTGGTCATGATACTATTTGGCTGCAATTTTTAGAATACAGTAATAAAGTTCTAACACCACACATAACTGTTTTATCCAGGTTTTTATTATAAAAACTGGTAAATTTAGAAAATGTTAGTATTGTCGCCTATGGCAGAATAAATAGTACCGTTTTCCCTGTATGGTAATTGGATAAAACATAAAGCATGAGCGACACGACGGGTGCTAGATGCGGAACAGTAGCGGGTGACTTTTATGTAGCACATGACTTAATCCCCGGCTTTTTGTGGGACTCAATCTCTTGTTTTCTATATACAGATGATTGGACTTCCTATTTTTTTCGTATTTTGATTTTTTTTACCATTGTTTTTTTTTATCGTCGACTTAAGAGTTTTGTATATCCTCTTGGTATTCCGACTTTTTGCGGGAGTGTTAAATAATTTTCAATAGCATTTGAGCAAACAAAAAAGATTAGAAATATTGATACTGAGAGATTAAAATATATTTTGAAATTACTATTGCATTTGATTATACTATTTAAAAAAAACCCTATACAGATAAATAGATGATTGCTAATGAGACAACTATCCACCATAGTTCAAATGTAGTAGATGTTAGCAACCGTACGTCCTCTAACCGTGAGAAATCCGATATCGTATTATTGGTTAAAAAAGGCCCCAACAGGAAATATATGAAGTTATTCAATTTGAGAAAAAAACTGCCTAATTCATAACAAAACTTTCACCGTAAAATCCAAACAAAACATAATGAATAGATAGAACTGCCTCCTAAAACACACAAAAAAGATAATTGGATGAAATTGAGGGAGAAGATACCATAATTAGTCGGTCAAAACTTGAGAATACACAGCAGATGAAAGTTGTGTATAAAATACAAACAATACACCGAAAAGTTGTGTAATCACATGGGAATGACGATGATTTATATTAATAATAAAATCATATAAATAATTACAAATAGTATCTGTTAAGAATACTTAAATAATCAGAAAATTTCATATTCGATAATTTTTACACGTAAAAAAGCAGATTTTTATATACATTGCAGTCAGATAACTGGCCTTTATCGAGTACATGACCTTTATATATTTTTTTGTAATCATAATTAATAAGACACTGTGATGAAAATATACACAAAAGTCTCATGTTTTTATATGTTTGAATTAGGTAAGCGCAGTAAAATAAGTGTACAATTACCACTTTATCGATCGTGAAATCCTTATCTGCATCCTAAAACACATCAATTGTGTACATGTTTTGAATGTTATCATGTGTAATTCTTCACCATTGTTTTAAAATGTCTCGAGGAATTTTGATCCGTTGATTGACAAACAAATAAGTAAGTATAGATAATTTAGACATACTGGTTGTGTAAAATAAGAAATTGACACAAACAGTTAAATACAGGTTTACTGACTTCCTTGTTCTCTTAAAAAGTAAAAGAATTAACGACGAAACGTATTGTTCATTTATGAGAAAATGATATCAGTTTTAGACAGGATGTTATTCGAGTATACTAATTAAACATAAATATACACACATTTTTGCAAGGCAACATAGTTTATGTTAAACAAAGAGTAATTTTATGCCATTTAAAAACCTACTCTTAACAAAACTGTAAAGATGTGAACTATGTTTAGGTTTATGTTGACCTTATGGCTAAAACGGCTGCATTTTCACCACAAAATGTCCTCTGAGTACAGACAAACCTTTACGTCTGGAAATGTTTAGAGGCATAGCATGCACTAGATAAATTAAAATTCAAATGTATTGTATGTTTTTGAAAATTGAAAACTTAAACTTAATCTGCAGTGCACTTTTTTTCGTCCCTGCAGAAGATGATAAAATAAACAAAAGTTGAGTTTCGCTTGATATGGACCACTCAGATACACACTTTAAATCGCCAATTATTGTCAGGTATCTATTGCCTATGTCAATTAATACAGACGACTTCAATTATAACATGTGGGGAAGTTCTCAAACCTACAGGAAAGAAAAAAGTGCACTGCAAAAATCCTGTCAAGATTTTGTTTTTCTTAAACATGAAATATATTTGAAATTTGTTTATCTAGGGCATGCTATTCCTTTAAACATTTCGAGATGCACATGGTTGTTTGTACTCTGAATACTTTTTGAGGTGAAAATGCAGCCATTTTATCCAAACGGTCCACATAAATCTTAAGTGATAATAAGCTATAATCTATCTATAAATGACAGATCGACACATCCGGTAAGCTTTTCGGACATTGATTGATTTTTTTTTATAAATAATACTATAATTCACAGCATTACTATCACATAATAAGCAACCATAAAATAAGCCATTAATAACTTGAATAAAGCTGCATAAATTTTAAATCATAACCATAAGTATTTTATTTTACTGTGATAGCTATACAAACGTTGAAGAAAGTTTACTCTTAAAAATCAGATGATCTTTTAAATCACGTTTTGTTATTAAATTAATTCTCCATGTTGAAAAGAGATCTATTGATATTAATCATGTAAATTTGTGGTTTAAATTTCTTGATTTTTCCAAGGTTTTATCCACAGGTCAAAGTAAATATTTGGTCAAACTTTAAGGGAATTAAATGAGTCTTATGTATTTTAGTCAAAGCACTGGGTACCCCCTTTACATTAATTTTCTCTAATTCGTTTTAACTAATCAATTGCTTGAATGTAAAAATCGTTGTTCTTAAAATGTCCTGTATCAAAACAGGAATATAACAGCTGTTATCTAGAGCCCGTATCTATGTTTGTCGGTGTCTGTTTTTGTTGTAATTTAGTGTTTTTGTTGTTCCGTTGTTTTCCACTCATACATGTTACAGTTTCCCAAGGTGTTTGTTTGTTTCACGGATTTGTATTTGCTTAATTGAATTATGACTATTGAACAGTGGTATACTACTGTTGCCTTCATTTAATACATGCAATATATGTCTAGATATAAAAAAGAAGATGTGGTATGATGCCGGAATATACGGAATGTCTGTGTTTTGATTGTATATTTACGTGAAATAAGTATATGAACTGTGTTAAAAAAATTATGTGCGACAAAAAATTTAGCATACGAGTCTTTTCGACTCTTCAAATAAGATGTACATCATATTTATGATTTTATAGACATAAAATTAGTCATCAGTAAATATTATAGTGATATCAAATTAAATACTACGAGGACGGATTTAAATACTTATGAGTTATCCTGAACGGAAAAGAACTCAGTACATACTTTTCACCTTCCCTGTGAATAGTGTCGTTTTCTATATTTTCTCAGAACTAATATATATTATATTGACTTTTATATCATTTGGCAGTTTCTGGATTATATGCCGTAAATTTATATTTAATGATATGCCTCTTTATAACATAAAATGGAAAATACAGCAGGAAAAATTAAAACGTTCAGTTTTTGTCAAATACATTCTAGTAGACTCGGCGTACGAAACAAAACGTTCACATTAAAATTAATTACAAATAATACGATCTCATGTATGAATAATTTTATCTAACATATTTGCTTTAACTTTTATGTTTATATCTTACATTTTTCTTTGGGGCACAATCGTAAGTAATAAGAAAATATCCAGGCAATTGACTTATATAATCTATGACTTAATCAAGTCTTCATGCGAACTGTGAAGTATTTATTTAGATATAAGCTAGTGCAACAACTCTCTGCATGAGTGGCCAAGAAGTAACTAATTGGAAGGCACAATTTCTGCCACTGTGTTGTAGAACGACCATATAATTTTCATAAGGAATAAACAGGAGGATATCTTTGAGATGGATGTTTGTTGGATGACCAGCTTATCTATCCCAGTAGTAGTTACTAGTATATTTCACTTGTCTTTCTTTTTGGGTTAAAGCGTTCTTGATAAAGTTAAAGTCCATCAATATTGAAAAAAAAGTAAGATTTCCGTTACCTGGCAGGGCAGGCAAAACGGAAAGTAGAAGACAATCTTAAATAATAACGGTACCAATTTTCTTGCACCAGATGCGCATTTCGACAATACATGTCTCTTCAGTGATGCTCGTTGCCAAAATATTTGAAATTCAAAGCTTATTTAAAAGATGAAGAGCTATAATCCAAAAGGTCCAAAAAGTATAGCCAAATCCGTGAAAGGAATCAGAGCTTTGCACGAGGGAGATACATTCCTTAATTTATAAAAATTTCTATCATTTTGTAACAGCAAATTTTAATAACACAAAAAATCCGTATTTTCATGCCAGTACCGAAGTACTGGCTACTGGGCTGGTGATACCCTCGGTGACTAATAGTCCACCAGCAGAGGCATCGATCCAGTGGTAGTAATAATATTAACGGTACCAATTTTCTTGCACCAGATTAACATACGAACACGAACCTGGATATAATTGCAACGCGTCGGCAGGACATGAATAACAATTATAGAATTTGTTTTATTTTGTATGACCATCTCGTTTTTTTAACCGAAACATAATATGAACGATGTAGTAACTCCACATTATGAGATACCAAAATCATGTTCAAAATAGAAATATCTATGTATGAAAAATGATGATTAGGGGTTAAAATATGATTTTTAATTTTTGATTTTGAGAGGGGGATGGTTATATTCAAACAAGCACATTTACAGAGCCTTTTGTTAAATTTGGAAAAAGTTACCTTCTCAGACATGTCAAATATCCATATTCCATTTATTTTTAGAACCAATATCCCATATCCCTAAATCAAAATGGCAAATATCCCGTATCCCAATATACCCAATACACGCCTCTCCAATGTTATACGTAAATTATGAAAAATTTGTTATAAAACCTTCGAGTTTTATTTGTTACTACTTTTTTTTAGGACAAAACAGTGTGTTGAAAAGGACAGAGACATGCTACCTCATATGTAATTGGAAACTTTATCGAGGCAAACATGGCGACCAAAGAAGAGGATAATTTTCTACGCGTTGTTTACTTAAACTACCGAGTAGGAACAACGGCGCTAAGGAGGTATTTTGACAGCGTCCATCCTAATTTGCCAGCCGATTTGTCATCTCCATCAAATAAGGCAATACTCGCAAGCCTGCACAAACCACCTAGAGGACAAAGGAGAGTATTGTACCAGGAGCAATGGGATATTTTATACCCTCCTACAGGTAATTTGAAAAAAATGGTTGAAAAAGATGTGGAAAATCAATTTAACCATGCCGTAATACAATCACAGTAATTAATAATAAACACTTGCTTTATGTGAAAAGGTGTGTATTAGTATCATAAGTAGTTATAAGAGCACACAATGGAAAATAACGCCCATTTATCTGTTTAATTACATCAGAAGAGATACAAATGAGATACATATTTTTTGGGAAACTCCTGTAAGAGAGACCCATCACAAAAAAAATTACTAGCTCCCCCTGCCTTGGATGCCCTTAAATCTTCTAAAAACAAAAAAAATAACTTTTGTATAGCGGACACACTTGAAAAATATCTAAATAAAAAATGTTTAAAATGAATAATTCATTAGGATCTCCTCAGATTATCATTGAAGCGTTTGCGATGGAAAGGTGAAGAAAACGATGAGATATTTGATTTTAATACTTTTTTGTAGGGGCACCTGTAGTTTCTTCTGCTAAATTAGATGTTACTTTAATGGTTTGTCTTCTACGGAATTTACCACCAATGGTTGCTCCACCAACCCCGAATGGATTTGATGCCTTACCACTATCTAGTGACGTGTCTAATGGTGCTCACATAGCTCGAATAAAATATTATAAAAATTTCATTGTTTCGCATTCAAAGGATGGAAAACTATCCGATGCTGATTTCAACAAAATATGGATTGATATGGATGTGGTATGATTATTTCATCTTTTAATCTTATTCAGCATGTGGTCGTTGCGTGACATCTGAGACAATGCGATTATAACTAAGAAACTTTAAAATAAGCAAAATAATTTCTCATTTGAATATTTCCGTATTGATATTTCTCAGTTCCAACTTTAAAGTGAGATTGTGAGAAACACTTTGACAAAAACGGTACCACTTTTACTGCACCAGAGGTACATTAAATTATACATACTAGAGGTGAAATAATCCAAATTTCGTAACCTTATACACACGTTAAAGATCGGATCAAACAAAAAAGACATAAAAATATAGATAAATTCCAAATTGACATTTCAAAGTTCCAACATACAAAACTTAAAAAATATCGAAATAAAAAAAAAATGTCTATAACTTTTTTTTTTATACTTTTTGGAATTTTTGGTTCTCAATGCTCTTCAACTTTGTATTTGTTTTGCTTTACAATTTTTTATCTAAGTGTCATTGATGAGTCTTAAGTAGACGAAACGCGCGTCTTAAATTATAATCCTGGAACCTTGATAACTATTTACACCACTGTGTCGATGCCACTGCTGGTGGACGTTTCGTCACCAAGGATATCAACATCCCAGTAGTCAGCACTTCGGTGTTGACAAAAATATCAATTGTAAAGTAATTTTAATAAATTTGTTGTTGACAAAACTTTAATGATTTCGAAAATATAATGATTCTCCTATCCCAGGAATGGATAACCCTTAGTTGTTTTTGGCTCGACTTTTTTTTAAATTTTTGGTCCTAAATGCTCTTCAACTATGTTCTTGTTTGGCTTTACAACTATTTTGATCTGAGCGTCACTGATGAGTCTTATGTAGACGAAACGCGTGTCTGGCGTATTAAATTATAATCCTGGTATCTATCTACACTTGTCAATTTTTAACTACACTAATCATCAAAACTAATGTCCAACTGAAGTCATATCAATGTTTTGATGCATGTAGAGGCAAAAAGAGGCGATTATTTTTCAAGTCCAAAATGAGCTTAGTTTACCGTTAATAAACCTCACAGACTGCTATCAATTTACGAAAATTAACGAATATCACGGCCCACACCATGTGTAAATTTCAAACAATCTAGGGCTTCCATGAATTATTTCGATTCTAATAAGACAAATACGGTCATTAAAAAACTGAAGCGAGGGTGGGTATGCTGTGTGTGTGGCTGTTCTTTTTTACTCCCTGTTGGATAAAGCTCAAATATCTTTATAAATATGTAGCTTGCGTAGGTTATTTCGTGAACAGCTGCTTGTAAAAAAACAACTTTTTAATTCTTTAAATTCTCAAACCCAACATTTTCCATTTTTAATTTACATGTTTTTCTCGTAAGCTTCCGTCAAATCCAAAGTTGACATTAAGGAGCTGCCATATTGACTTGCTGAAATGAGTAAATATGCGAATAATGCAATAGAATAGAAAATAAAACAAAACCTACCTCAAAAATCAGTTTTAATACAAGATCATACGAATTCCGATGGTTCACGTAACAGAAAGCTTTCAACTTTAGCGGTTTCATTTGTATGACGTCAAGTTTTGAAATGACTTAAACGCGCCAAAAAGATTAAAAGACTTTCGCGGAATTTTATTTAATTTCTATTTTGTTGATTTTTCCGAGCTCTTGTGCATTACTTCTTTTTATAATGCATACGAATAAGAATAAAAGTTTATTTTGTCTTTTTTCAATTTCACTTTTTAAAACAATAAAATCGGCAAAGGGTCTGCAAATAGGTTCCAATACATGTAGATTTACGTGGGAAGTATATTGTAACAGCCCCTATTATATATATCTCTGAGTCTGCGCGAAGTATATTTTATCGAGAATTATCTGGTGCAACAAAATTGGTACCGTTGATTTTATTACTACCACTGGGTCGATGCCTCTGCTGGTGGACTATTAGTCCCCGAGGGTATCACCAGCCCAGTAGCCAGTACTTAGGTACTGGCATGAAAATACGGATTTTTTGTGTTATTAAAATTTGCTGTTACAAAATATTAAAAATTATTATAAATTAAGGAATGTATCTCCCTCGTGCAAAGCTCTGATTCCTTCACGAATTTGGCTATACTTTTTGGACCTTTTGGATTATAGCTCTTCACCTTTTATATAAGCTTTGGATTTCAAATATTTTGGCTCCGAGCATCACTGAAGAGACATGTATTGTCGAAATGCGCATCTGGTGCAACAAAATTGGTACCGTTGATTTTATTACTACCACTGGGTCGATGCCTCTGCTGGTGGACTATTAGTCCCCGAGGGTATCACCAGCCCAGTAGCCAGTACTTAGGTACTGGCATGAAAATACGGATTTTTTGTGTTATTAAAATTTGCTGTTACAAAATATTAAAAATTATTATAAATTAAGGAATGTATCTCCCTCGTGCAAAGCTCTGATTCCTTCACGAATTTGGCTATACTTTTTGGACCTTTTGGATTATAGCTCTTCACCTTTTATATAAGCTTTGGATTTCAAATATTTTGGCTCCGAGCATCACTGAAGAGACATGTATTGTCGAAATGCGCATCTGGTGCAACAAAATTGGTACCGTTGATTTTATTACTACCACTGGGTCGATGCCTCTGCTGGTGGACTATTAGTCCCCGAGGGTATCACCAGCCCAGTAGCCAGTACTTAGGTACTGGCATGAAAATACGGATTTTTTGTGTTATTAAAATTTGCTGTTACAAAATATTAAAAATTATTATAAATTAAGGAATGTATCTCCCTCGTGCAAAGCTCTGATTCCTTCACGAATTTGGCTATACTTTTTGGACCTTTTGGATTATAGCTCTTCACCTTTTATATAAGCTTTGGATTTCAAATATTTTGGCTCCGAGCATCACTGAAGAGACATGTATTGTCGAAATGCGCATCTGGTGCAACAAAATTGGTACCGTTGATTTTATTATCACAGTGTTGTTTACAAAACTACAGATGCACGTCATATTAGAATATGTCATATTCCATTCTTCAAAAGTTTCAAATCAAAACTATTTCAAGTTGTTACACTATCATTATCAAATTAAATGATTGAAGATCATTTAAAAGAAAAAAAGTAATCATATTTGTTTTATTTTGTTAAGTATAATGTTTATGCATGTTCTTATTATATTCTAAAGGCCATTAATGGTTTAGGAAACCATCAAGATATAACAGATGCGGCAGATGCCAAAACTAAAGTTTTAGACTTCAAAGCCATTATGGAACACTTGAATATATGGATGAGTATTAAGCGAAATCGTAAACGATCTGTGGAGCATTCAGGAAAAATAGTCGAGCACGCCAGCAAAATAGCAAAACTTGAAACAACTGTTGAAAATTTGAACATTGGCCATGGCAAAGGTGACGGTTAATAAATAATGTTTAATAACAAATCTTAATGCAAGACAAATACATCACATATAACTCTTCTTTCTATAGGCAGCATTTTGATGATCCTTTTCAAATTCGTACTTTATTATGCTTGATTTTCAGTGATACTTTGGTAAGAATTTAGATGATCCTTTTCAAATTCGTACTTTTTTATGCATGATTTTTTAGTGATACTTTGGTGAGAGTTTAGATGATCCTTTTCAAATTTGTACTTTATTGTGCATGATTTTTAGTGATACTTTGGTGAGAATTTAAATATTCCTTTTTAAATTCGTACTTAATTATTCATGTTTTTTAGTGATATTTTTGTGAGAGTTTAGAAGATCCTTTTCAAATTCGTAGTTTATATAACTTTTGAATCGAACACCACTGTGATTCAAAATCTTATGCATCCTGGGTAATATTTTCAAAAGTGTACACCAAAACACCGTGATTGGTTAATAATGTCATAAACAATGGAAATTCAAGCAATGAAGTGACGTTATTTTCATTTGAGGGTACGAACAATGAAATTACCCATGATTCTTTAGATTCTGAAACGGCCAATTGGCGTACATAATTCTAATTCTGCTATTATAACGAGTATAGCATGTTCTAAAACAAGCCTGATATCGAAAAAAGTGTGAATATAAAAAAAGAAGATGTGGTATGGTTGCCAATGATACAACTGTCCACAAATGACCAAAATCACACAGACATTAACAACTATAGGTCACCGTAAGTGTGAAGCCTTTATAGATGTTTTGTTTGACTTGTTTTACTAGATTAGTTAATATGCGTTCATTCTATTTCGTAGTTGAGCAATCAAGTGCAGACAATGCTAGCAATATAGCAATACTAGAAACAGCAGTTGAATACATTGAACAAGGTAATATCAATAGTTTTCTAATCGAGCTTGATATGTAATAAATACATTAGATATTACACATCTAGCTACATTTTATAATAATTTGATGCTAGTGATAAGCTTTAAGCCTTTTCCAGAGCTTTTTTTTTTTAACTCGTTTTATTTGATATCTGAATATGTTTTTGCCATTTGATTATTAAATTTTCCATATTGATTTTCCTCTAAGTTCAGTATTTTTGTGATTTTACCTTGTACTTTCTAATAACATTTTATAAATGAGAGAAAGAGTTAGCATGTTCATTATATTTTCATCGTTATTTTCAGAAGTAAAGTCAGTAAGGATAGACGTCGATGTCAATGGTCCTAAAGGTGAATACTTTATATAGACTATTTCACATACTTTTTCGCTACTCCGGCGAATGGGATAAATTATTATTATATAGATCAACTGTCAGAATTTAGTCCATTCTATGTGGTAAATTCTCTTTTATTTTTTTATTTCAATTTCTATTTTTTTCATAATATGATGCGGATACATACAAAGAGAGACAACTAATTTTCCATGTACAACCCTTTTATTATCAAACCAAAATTATTTAGTTTCTTTCATCTTTATTGTTTCTTTTATTTATTAAAACAACTGATTTATTAAACCTACATTGTAACTAATAAGAATTAAGCCTCAGATATAATAAGGATTAATGGATTTGAAATGCCTCTAAAGACTGGTTGGTATAAATATACATGTTGAATGACTGCTTATGTTAAAAAATGTAATATATTGTATTTCATATATATGTACCAAGTTGTACTTTAAAAAATAGATTCTACTACTGCATCGAGTGTGAAACGATATTTATCCACTCGAGACAGTCAAATCTTCAAATTTAAAACGCGAGTCTCGCTGAGCGTTTTACATATTTATTTAAAATTTAACTGTCAAGAGTGGATAAATATCAGATAACCCAGCTTCGGTGGTGGCACCTGTTTTTGTAATGATTATCTAACAACATATGCAGGCAAACTTATTTCTTCTTTTTGATTGATCTGCAAAAAGATGTGATCTTTCTATTTGACCTCATCAGGCATGGTCGCCTTTTTTCCTGCCGTCACATTAGGAAATTCAAAGGAAATCAAGAAAATCGACGTCACAATTTGATTTTAACAAGAACTGAAATCAAACGAATCATACGTTCATTTTTTTTTTTATAAAATGGGTGCCGAAAGGGATAAATTGACGATAAATTGGAGAAATGAAATTAACTATAAGAGGAAAACAACGACACAACAGAAGCACTAAAACACAACATACACGAAAACAAACTATAAGATAACAATAGCCATTTTCCTGACTTAGGACGGGACATTTTAAGATAACATTTTAAGCAAATCACTTTAATTTGTTCATCAGGTGACTTTATGGAATTTAAAGACAAACTCATACATTCAACAATGCTTGACAAAGAGGTTTTGGATAACCTAATTTCTAAATGCGTTCTGACACTAGATGACAGAGAAGAAATTGTTAACTGTGATAACCAATCATCTCGTAACAAAAAGCTCTTAAAATTACTCATCAATCGACCATACAACACACTCGGTATACTCGTTGAAGCAATGAAAGAGTCTGAGCAAAAGAGCCACACTTTACTGCTTTCCAAAATGGAGGCCAAGGTCGAAGACAATGTTATGACATTACAAAATGCCCCACTCATAGATGGCTTATCAGGTAAGCTTTATTTAAGCGGATTAAAAAGTTGGTTATTAACAGGTAGAAATTGTTAAAGTATTTACCAAATTTATTGAAACAAAAGCATTTGTAAATAGGATACTGCTATATACACTTTATCAATTCGTTTGAAGTATTTGAGATTGTGATTTTCTTATTTGCGTATTACTTTCGTTTAGAATTGTCCTCGGAGTTCGGAGTTTTTGTTATTTTACATTAGAGTAACTGCGAAGTAACTCATAAATCGTACTTTCGTATTAATTTGACTTGTTGACACAATTGGTAATGTTTTTTTGTTATTCAATGTTAACTGTTTTGTATTTTATCCCAGTACACCATTTTGTCCCAGGCTAAAGTTTTCTTTTTGACCTTGTTCTTAATATATATTTTGATCTTTATCGTATTTAATGTGTGTCATAGATCAAATTTACTTGTTGAGTGTACGTTTTCTTGTTTAAGTCAATATATCTTTTTAATTGAGTTAATCATATAAGTCATTGGTATTTTTAAGTGTGTTTTTTTCATTTTTAAATGTTACATTACTCATTCATGTTGAAGCGAAGGTTGGAACCTGTTTAAACGCGTTTCAATTATATGAACCTGTCCTAAGTAAGGAATCTGTTCAAAAGCTGTCGTTTGTTGAAGTTTATAAGTGTATCTCGTTTCTCGTTTAGATACAGATTACAGCAATGTTTTCCTGTTTGAATATTTTAACACTAGTAGATGTGCATCCCTTTGTAGCTTGCTGTTCGATGTGGGACAAGATTAAATGTGTATGGCTATACCTTAACTTATTATTGTTTGCTTTGTACACAATGTGACTTAGTTTGAGAGTTGTCAAATTAGCATCTAACCAAATCTTCTTATTTCTATATAGAGTTTTCGTTATAATATATTATATTTCAGATACAGAGAAACAAATCGTTAAAGTAATCAAGTGTTTTAACACAATAGTCCATAAAATTGACATTGAAAAAACTGGAATTCTATACAAACTCCATGATGTTTTAAGTGAGGAAGAGAATACAGAAATGACACCAATGGATGTTTCTGTGGAAGACAGAAATAGAGAAATTTTAGGAAAAATCATTGGACACACTACTTCTTCTGCCTATAAAATCTTACTTGAAGTTCTTAAAGAAGATAGCTGTTATCAAGAGTATGCTACGAGAATAGAGGAAACAGATGTCACACAATTTGACCTCCAGTTACTGAGTATTGGTAGGTCAACAAACAAAATATTAAAAATAATAAAAATTAGACATTTATATTTTTTCTTACAACAATGTTACTTTAGAGTTTCTTGTTTCCTTATAAAAAAAACCCTTAAAATATAAAAATTGTCGTATTTTAGTTACAATCATCAACAAACCAATATTATGTATGCATTTTAATATTTTTTTTCATTTTTGACCGTGTATCAAAAAAACCTTAATATATAAAAATTGTCGTATTTTTGTTACAATCATAAATAAATCAATATTATGTAATATGCATTTTAATATTTTTTTTCATTTTTAGCCATGGCGTTGTCAGTTTGTTTTAGATTTATGAGTTTGACTATCCCTGTGGTATCTTTCGTCCCTCTATTAATAGTAGCATACTCTTTTGTATTAAATTATAAGCATAAAACCTTTAATAACTATTAGCATGTCGTAAAGTTCTATTGTATTGTTAATTTGTGAATTTCTCTATCCTAATTGTTTTCCATTTATTTGTTGACCTGTCATGTAATGTTTTCAGTTTAGTGTTATATTTATCATTGTCATAAAAGCAGGAGGTTTGCATTGGCTAGCCACAAATTAAGGTTCAACCCACCATTGTTTTTCTTAAATGTCCTATACCAAGTCAGCGAAATGGCAATTGTTATCTTATTGTTCGTTTATATGTGTTTTGCATTGTCGCTTTTTTTTTGTTCCACTTCAGTGTTTCTGTTGTTTCATTGTTTTCTCTTATATTTGAGTTGTTTTCCTCAGCGTTAGTTAGTAACCCGGATTTGTTTTCTCTCAATTGATTTATGACGTTCGAACAGCGGTATACTACTGTTGCTTTTATTTTATGCCATATTCATTTTTTTGCTATTCCTATGTTCTAATAAATGTTAATATATATAATTCCATTATTATGAAGGAAAACAATGGAGGGAAGGAAAGATAATTGAAAAAGAAAGAAAAAGAAGAAAGGAAAATGGAATGACTGGTAAATATAATTTGAAATATTGTCATTCCAATATGTAAATATTTGACAAAAGAGGGACAAAAGATACCAGAGGGACAATCAAACTCATAAATCGAAAATAAACTAACAACGCCAAGCCTAAAAAGAAATAAGACAAACAGACAAACAATAGTACACATGACACAACATAGAAAACTAAAGAATAAGCAACGCGAACCCTACCAAAAACTAGAGATGATCTCAGGTGCTCCGGAGGTGTAAGCAGATCCTGCTCCATATGTGGCATTTGACAATGTATACTTGAAATTATGTATGTTATGCAATTATGTCAATTACCAAACTATCCGCAGATTTACGCATTGTGTGTTAATACAAAGTCGTGTTGATGTACTTGATTGTCAAAAAATCAACTGCAAGTTATTATCAACTAAAAATTCCTGTGCAACTAGAATCTGCGTCTCACTCAGACCGGTTTCTATTGCAGAATTATAAGTTTCTTATGTACAATGATGTAGACTTTTTTGTCGTTTTACTCTTTTGACGACTGTTGAGCTGTACATATACAGACAATGTCCCTTCTCCTTCTATGAAATTCTAACTATGTGTTGATTTCCACGACGGGTGAAGCTTATATAAGATTTCGTCATACCACAGTTTTTATTTATTTGTTTCCCTTGATATTTTTTTTTTGTATTTGATTTGTGCTATCAAAACGACAAACTATTGATTCATGGTGACTATTTTTGGCTACCAGTTTTTATAAGTGGAAGAAGCTGGAGTGTCGCAAAAGAACCACAGACCTTTGGTAGAAATACGAAAAATCATAGTCAATAAAGAATGTAGTCGAATGCACCTTACATGAGAATGGCTCAAAATCACAACATTAGTGTTGTCGGGAAAGTGATAGAAAAATTTGACTACTTGGACATCGATGACCATCCTAGTTAAGGGTTATAATTTAGCTCCTTGGTATCATATCAACCTTCGTATATGACTGATAAAAGATATAATCAAAGTAATTGAATTATATTAAACTTATTATTCTTCAAATTATTAAACATTTTCTGTTCTCATTTGAAACAAAACAATATTTACATGTATTGGATTATTAAAAAAAACATTTCGAGTTTATGTCATTTATGAAGTAAAAAATGTTACAGTTGTTCTAAACATTTATGTATTTAAAAAAAGAAAGATGTTATATTAATAGTATTGTTAATAGAATGATAACAACATTAATAGGCTTCATGGTTTTTTTTCATTACCAACATAGATTTGATGATTGATAAAGTAGAAACATGGAAAAGGGATGACAGTCTTTATATCGAAACTAGAGCGTCTAATTATGTTTTAAACTGTGTCAATAAACACTCATGTGTAAGTGTAATAGGACCGTCCGGTTGTGGGAAAACGGCTCTTGTTCGACATGTTTCTCTTCAACTGGAACAAAATGGATACACTATATTAACTGTGATCGACGCGAGAGATATAACAGATAAGTATAAGTCTGGCAGAAAAACATTGTACATTGTTGATGACATATGTGGAAATTTTACTGCCAACCATACTCGGTTAGAAGAATGGAAAAAATCAATGGTTGACTTAAGGAGTATTTTAGAATTTGGTAATTGTAAGTTGATTTTAACTTGCAGACTTCAAGTTTTTCAAGATAAGGGGTTTGAAAATTTAGATATTTTCAAAACATGTGAATGTAACTTAATTTCTAAAGATTTAGCTTTAACAATTATTGAAAAAGAGACCATGACAGCACAGTACTTTGGGGAACATGCTTCAGAAGGATTGAAACACTTAGGGGAATATGATTTTCTCCCCCTTTTATGTAAATTTTATTATGTAGAGAAAGACAATCCACAATTTAAACTAGACATGTTTTTCAATGATCCTTTTTCCTTTTACAAATATGATTTGACTCATATGTACAACGATTGTAAAGAAGGTAAGTACAAATACTGCGCTCTACTATTGTTAGTTATCTTCAACAACGGGTTAAAAGAGAAGAACATTACAGGTAAGGATCCTAAAGTTTTGGAGATTATAGAAGATCTCATAGAGGTATGCGACATAGAGGAAAATATTACAGGTAGAAAACTAAAGAACCAGATTGACATTCTGATAGGAACATTTGTGACTTATGATGAAGGCACATACCAAACAATCCATGACAAGCTGTTTGATTTCCTAGCTTTTTTTTTTGGAACGCAACATCAAATTATAAACATATTGATAAAACATGCCGAAGACAGATTTATTCGTGAGCGATTTGTTTTTAAAGATTACAATGAAAGTACACATTATTCTATACCTATTTCTGATTTCAAATTGCAATTAATGTACATGAAAAGAGTATTTGACGATATTATAGGTTCAAGTAAAGTGAATACAAACATAGTAGAAAATGAAAATTTTAAAAATGTAAAATTCCGCACTATGATACTTGATTTCATGAAAAATCTTTCCAAACATGAAATAACTATCATCATGGAGAAAGCAAACACTAATTTTCTCAATACCATGTTTGTCCTGAGACAGAATGATATACAAGACAGAGGTAAAGATATGTCTCATGAATATAAATGTTTTGGTATCATTTTACCCGATGATATGATACAGCAATACATTGAGAAATGGTTTGATGCTTTGACAATAACTATTTCCACAGAGGCATTTTTGGGGGAGAACAGGCTTGTCAAATGTGGGAAATTTCAAACCGCCTTGAATTCCTACATAAGACAAATAAACGTCGCTTCTATCATTCAGACTGGAAGTTCAGATTTCCTCAATACAATGTTTGTCATAACAGAAAATGGTTCTCAAGATATGACTCAGAAACAAAATGCACGTTTTGGTATTGATATTCCAGAGGATTTGTTACAGCACTACATTGCCAGATGGTTTGACGATTTGACAAAACATGTCGGGAGGATGATAGTAAGGAGTAATCATGGTATGAGGTACTTGCATTCAGGTAAGCATAAAACATTGATGCTTGACGAATTCATGAACAAGAATAGACCATTGACGAATCCTACATTTCGTATTGCCCTACGCACTTACATGAGGCAGCTAACTACAGTCAAAATTGCGTCACTCATTCATACTGCAGAGGACGCTTTCCTTAATACAATGTTTGTCATGACAGAGAATGACATTAACGACAAAGCTGAGAGCCGATATGAATGGTTTGGTATTGTTATTCCTGATGAAATTTTACAACAATACATTGAAAAATATTTTCATCGCCTGACAAACGAATATAGCGTGGTGACAGATATACATAAAAATAGAGCATTGAGAAATATAAAAGTTCACACTGCCTTACGAACGCACATGAAACAACTTACAAGAGAGGAAATCGCTTTACTTATTCAGAATTCCGTGCATATATTTTTCAATACAATGTTTGTTATGACAGAGAAGGATATACAAAATAGTGAACAAAGCCAATTTGCATGTTTTGGTATTGTTATTCCGGATGATCTGTTACAGCAATACATTCAAAGGTGGTTTGATGAGTTGACCAAAACGCATACAGTAGAGGCTGCCATAAGTCAAAATAGACCATTGGTTAGTGACAAATTTCTTAGTTCTGTACGTACTCACTTGAGACAACTTACCATAGAAAACATCGCTTTAATCATTCAAACTACAAAGGCAGATTTTATTGATAAATTGTTTGTTATGACCGAAGCGGATAACCGAGACAACGCTGCAAACCGATATGAATGTTTTGGAATTGTCATTCCAGATGAACTGTTACAGCCATATATTGAGAAGTGGTTTAATTATTTAATCAAAACGTCTTTTGTAGTGTCAGCAATATCTAAAAATAGACCACTAAGTAATGTTAAATTTCGCAGGGCTGTGCGTACACACATGAAGCAACTAACCACAAAAAGCATCGCTTCAATCATTCAGACATCATATGAGGACTTTATCAATACAATGTTTGTCATGTCAGATGAGGACATCAAAGACAACGCTGAGAACCAACATGAATGTTTTGGTATCATTATTCCTAATGATCTATTACAGCAATACATTCAGCGATGGTTTAATGAGTTGAAAAAAACACAGTGTATAGCAACTGCCATAGAGAAAAATAGACCAATGATGAATGTTACATTTCGAAGTGCTGTATGTTGCTATATAACACAACTAACCACAGAAAACATCGCTTCGATCATCGAAAATACAAACGAGGATTTTATTAATAAAATGTTTGTTATGACAGAGGATAACATCAAAGACGACGCTGAAAACAAATACCAATGTTGTGGTATTGTAATTCCTGATGATTTGGTACATCAATACATTGAGAGGTGGTTTTATGATTTGACCAAATCGCAGTTTGTAGAGACCACCATAGTAAAGAATAGACCGTTAAGTAATGTTAAATTTCGTAATGATGTACGTACCTTCATGAGCCAACTTGCCACAGAAAACATCGCTTTAATCATTCAGAATACACATGAGGATTTCCTGAATTTAATGTTTGTCATGGCAGAGGATGACATCAAAGAAAACGATGAGAATCGATATGACTGCTTTGGTATTGTTATTCCTGTTGATATGATACAGCAATACATCCAGAGGTGGTTCAATTATTTGACCAACACGGATTCGGTAGAGGACATGATAGATCGAAATAGACCATTGTTGAACGTTACGTTTCGTTGTGCTTTACGTGACTACATAAGACAACTTACCACTGAAAACATCGCTTCAATCATTCAGAATACACATGAGGATTTCCTGAATCTAATGTTTGTCATGACAGAGGATGACATCAAGGACAACGCTGATAATCGATATGAATGGTTTGGCATTGTTATTCCTGATGATCTTTTACATCAATATGTGCAAAGGTGGTTTGAAGTAACGAAGGAAACAAGTGTATTAAAAAAGACCATAGAAGATGGAAGGTCTGTTACATATTATACCACAAGCAATGGATTGGAAATATTATTAAATAGAAGTAGACCATGGAAAAATTTTAAATTTCGTAGTGCCCTACGAACTTACTTACACCAGTTAAGCATAGAAACAGTCACTTTTCTTATTGAGCGTAGAGATGATTTTTTTGTCAATATAATGTTTGTCATGACAGAAGATGAAATAAAAGACAACTCTAAGAATCGATGGGAACAAGTTGGTATCGTTATTCCCGATGACCTACTACAAATATACATTGGTAATTGGTTTGAACGTTTGATTCAAACCAGTGAGCTCAACAGATTCATTGACCAAAACAGACCTTTAAAGAATTTTACTTTTCGTACTGCCTTGGGAAAATTTATGAGACAAATAAACGCAGACAAAATCGCTTTAATCATTAGGAATGCAAAGGATAATTTTATCAATAATATGTTTGTCATGACAGAAGAGGAAATACAAGAAAACTCTGCTGCTCGATATTACTGTTTTGGTATTGTTATTCCTGATAATCTGTTAGAAGACTATATCAAAAGATGGGTTAATTCCTTACTCAGAACCAATGTACTAGAAAAATTCATGGATCAAAGTAGACCACTGAAAAATGAAACATTTCGGAAAGCGTTAAGTAACTTCTTGAGACAACTAAGCGCAAAAAACATTGTTTCAATAATTACGAATGCAAAAGATAATTTTGTCAACCAGATGTTTGTTATGGCAGAGGAGGACATCAGAGACAACGAAAAGAACCAGTATCAAAATTTTGGAATTGTAATTCCCGATGACATGTTACAACAATACATTGAGAGGTGGTTTGATGATTTGACAAAATCGAAGTGTGTGGAGGCCACCTTGAATAAGAATAGATCAGTGACAAATGTTAATTTTCGTAATGCTGTTCGAACACACATGAGACAGATAACTGAAGATAACGTCGCTTCAATCATTCAAACTACAACAGTTACTGCTGATTTTGTCAATGCAATGTTTATTCTGACAGACGATGACATAAAGGAGAACACTGAGAACCGATATGAATGTTATGGTATTATCATTCCTGATGGTCTGTTACAGGATTACATTCAGAGGTGGTTTGATGATTTAACCAAAGCGCATTCGGTAGTGGACGTGATTGATAAAAATAGACCATTAGTAAATGATATTTTTCGTAGTGCTATACGTGCCCACATGAGACAACTAACTACAGAAAATATCGCTTCAATCATTCAGACAACAAATGAGAATTTCCTGAATTTAATGTTTGTCATGACAGAGGATGACATCATAGAAAACGCTAAACACGGACATGTTTGTTTTGGCATTGTAATACCAGATGAACTTTTACAGCAATACACTGAGAAGTGGTTTTATGATTTAGCGAAGACCAAGTCTGTAAAGGAATTCATGGATAATTGTAGGCCTTTAAACAATGGACTATTTCGTACTAATTTACGTACCTACACAAAACAACTAAACATAACAGAAATCAGTTCACTCATTCAGACTGGAAGTAGTGATTTCCTTAACACGCTTTTTGTCATGACAGAGGATGACATTAAAGGAAAGACTGAAAATCAAATCGATTGTTTCGGTATAGTAGTTCCTGATGATATTTTACAGCATTACATCGAGAGATGGCTTCTTCATTTGTCTGAGAGCCCTGGGACAAACAGGTTCATGAATGAAAATAGACTTTTAATGAATGTTACCTTTTTTACTGGATTGCAAACTTTCATAAGACACTTAAACACAGGACAAATCACCTTTTTCATTCAGACAGGAAGCAATGATTTTCTGAATAGAATGTTTGTTATGACAGAGGATGATATCAAAGGCAACAGTAATAATCGATATGAATGTTTTGGTATCGTAATTCCTGATGATGTATTTCTATTACAGCAATATATTAAAAGATGGTTTCATAGCGTGACAGAGGCCAATTCGGTAAAGGAATATATGGCGGTTAATCGGCCTCTGTTGAATGCTACATTTCGGTCTGCATTGTGTACCCACATGAGACAACTAGACAATGAAGCAATCAGAAGCCTGATTCAGACTGGGATTAGTGACTTCCTCAATACAATGTTTGTCCTGTCAGAGAATGACATAGCCAATGACAATGGTCAATATTCGTTTGAATGTTTCGGTATTGTTATTCCTGATGAGATGTTACAGCAATACATTGATAGATGGTTAGATTGCATGACAAAGGCTGACTCCGTGATTGAATTCGTAGATGTTAATAGGTCATATATGAACGTTATATTGCAAACCCAATGGGAAGCATATATGAGCCAGATGGATTCAGACAAATAATCTCTGCATCATAATACATGGTGTAGTGGTATTGATTTTTCTTAATAAAACGACAAATAAATATTTAAGTTAGTGTCAAATTACCCTTCAGGAGTACCTGATATCATCCAACGTTTTTGATGGAGTTGATGTTTTTCAGTCTTAAGTTTTCTTTGTTGCGTTTTGTGAAGTGTTGTTTGCCTGTTGTTTAACATTTTACATTAAGCATATTGAGAATTAGTGGCTTAATATACAAATTATGAATGGACAAATGAAGTTAATATATGTATATTGATATTGATAGAATATAAAACATATTACACAAAGGATGGATGGAAAATTAAATGAGATACAGATTTGTGGATAAGGATGGTATATTAAACTTAGTACAAGTATGGATGGAACATGAAAGTCATACAGATATTTTGATATTGATGGTATATAAACAAAGGTAACAGTAGTATACTGCTGTTCGAGGACATTTTCTAAAACGTAAGAATAGCAACATGCAAGTTAGATAAGTATATTGATGCTATTTGTTAAAAAATCATGTTGTACAAAGTAAGAAAACATGAAAGAAGTTAAAGCAAGATTCAGGTAAGATGATACTGATTGTATATAAAACGTATTCTACAAATAATTATCAATGGTACCAGGATTAAAATTTAGTACGCCAGACGCGCGTTTCGAAGTAGGAAAACATGAAAGTAGTACACGCAAGATTCAGGTAAGATAAAATTGATTGTATATAAAACGTATTCTACAAAGTTAGTTTGGAAAAATGAAAGTCATAAAGGTTTGATGAAATTGGTGGTAGATAGAACAAATTACATATAGCATCGATTAAAAAGTCATATTGATGTATTTTGATATTCATATAAAAAAAAAAACATATTCTACGAAGTGTTACAATAGATGGAAAAGACGAAAATGAATATATATATGATATCATCATTAATAATTAGTAACAGTTTCTGTTTAGAACAACAGTGTTGAATGTCAAAAGGTAGCATACTTTAGTTCATTGATGGCTTCACTGTCGTGCTGAAAACAAAGGAGAGTTAAATATGGTTAATTTATCATGAATAGCAAGAATATATTCCACGTGCGCCGTTTTAAAATTATGGAAATAGCGAAAAAATCTTTTTGAAGACATTTCTCCCTTACTTCACAATATAAGAGTTGTTCTTGGATTTTTTTCGTCCAGTTTGACATGTTGACGATTAACAATTAATATTATTCACATTATTAGGCTTCTAGTTGTTTATTTCATTGTATATTGTCTTTTATAATTGTTTTTTGTTGTTATATCTATATAAGATGTATGTTTTTCTTTTAAAACAAAACAAATTCTTATTTGAATTTTAATGTTTAAAAACTCGTTATATATATCTAAAAGCAGTAGTATTCAGTATCAATAGTATGTATACAGATAGATATTACGTTAACATCGGTGTGACCGTTTTTATCTCACCTGGCCCGAAGGGCCAAGTGAGCTTTTCTCATCACTTGGCGTCCGGCGTCCGGCGTCGTCCGTCGTCGTCGTCGTCGTCGTCGTCGTCGTCCGTCGTCGTTAACTTTTAGAAAAATCTTCTCCTCTGAAACTACTTGGCCAAATGAAACCACACTTGGCCACAATCATCATTGGGGTATCTAGTTTAAAAAATGTGTGGCGTGACCCTCCAAACAAAACAAGATGGCCGCCATGGCTAAAAATAGAACATAGGGGTAAAATGCAGTTTTTGGCTTATAACTCAAAAACCAAAGCATTTAGAGCAAATCTGACATGGGGTAAAATTGTTTATCAGGTCAAGATCTATCTGCCCTGAAATTTTCAGATGAATCAGACAACCAGTTGTTGGGTTGCTGCCCCTGAATTGGTAATTTTAGGGAAATTTTGCTGTTTTTGGTTATTATCTTGAATATTATTATAAATAGAGAGAAACTGTAAAAAGCAATAATGTTCAGCAAAGTAAGATTTACAAATAAGTTATCAGGACCAAAATGGTCAGTTGACCCCTTTAGAAGTTATTGCCCTTTAAAGTCAATTTTTAACCATTTTTCGTAAATTTTATATATCTTTTTCAAAAATCTTCTCATCTGAAACTGTTGGGCCAACTTAATCCAAACTTGGCCACAATCATCTTTGGGGTTTCTAGTTTAAAAAATGTGTGGTGTGACCCGCCAAACCAACCAAGATGGCCGCCATGGCTAAAAATAGAACATAGGGGTAAAACGCAGTTTTTAGCTTATAACTCAAAAACCAAAGCATTTAGAGCAAATCTGACTGGGATTAAATTGTTCATCAGGTCAAGTCCTATCTGCCCTGAAATTTTCAGATGAATCAGAGAACCGGTTGTTGGGTTGCTGTCCCTGAATTGGTAATTTTAAGAAAAATTTGTTGTTTTTGGTTATTATCTTGAATATTATTATAGATAGAGTTAATCTGTAAACAGCAAAAATGTTCAGCATAGTAAGATTTACAAATAAGTCAACATGACCAAAATGGTCAATTGAACCCCTAAGGAGTTATTTTCCTTTACAGTCAATTTTTAACAATTTTCATAAAACTTGTAGATTTTTACTACCGGTTGCATTTTCCACAGAAACTACTGGACTAAATTTATTATAGATAGTGATAATTGTAAGCAGCAAGAATGTTCAGTAAAGTAAGATGTACAAACATATCACCATCACCAAAAACATAATTTTGTCATGAATCCATCTGCTTCCTATGTTTAATATTCACATAGACCAAGGTGAGCGACACAGGCTCTTTAGAGCCTCTAGTTTCTTTAATTTAGTCAATTTATCGTCACATATTTATTTTACGTTGAATATCTTTAACTTAGACTTTATATATAGGACAGTTTAAAAAATTTGGGGAACATTTTTTTGTTTTCTTTTTGTATTAAGAATATTATGAAAAATATGTACGAGTCAATAGTTGTGTCTTTTGTCAAGTAAATAAACTCATAATAGAAACCAGGACTGAAATGTTATATTTACGTCAGACGCATTATCCTATAATTCAAAAACCTCACTTGTAACAGGAATTTCTTTATCAGGATATTTGTTTTAGCAAAATGCGTTTGTTTTTATATTATTATACATATCTTTTATTTTATAGATTTGTAGTGTAAATAATTGATTTAGTTTTTGATTCTTTAACTTTATAGCACATCCCTTTTTTCATTTTTATTGTCGTTTTGCTGTCTGTGTTGAAAATCAAATAAATGTATTTTTATGTGTGTTTTACAGTCTCGCATAACTCTTTTTAGAGAGGCTCTTTTATGAATTGATATGTAAATATTATATTGTGTTTTATATCAAATGTTTTAAAGAGGCGAGACTCTAATACATTATTTTGTTGTTGTTGTTGTTTGTTGTATTGATGATTGAGACTATAATCACTTCTGTTGTTTTTTGAAACATTACAAAACTTGATAAGTTGAATTGTTCTGTGTTTGGACTAGAAATACATTTACAAGATACCTGTCTTAATAAATAACATTCTTATTACTATGAACCCTTGAGAAAACAATACAAACATATTCAAAAATAATTGTATCTTTAAAATACATTGTATTTTATATTTTGTAATTCCCCAAAAAAAGAAAGTTTAATTTCAGGAATGTAGTTATTTTTGTTTTTATTTTTTTCTTCTTAGCATTTTTATAGTAATCCTATGTGGGCGAAATTTACACTGTTTACAAAACGATTTCACGTTACACTTAAGTCCTTATGTTAATATTTTATTGACCTTTTTGTTCATTTGAATTGACATTGAGTATTAAAAGTACAATATCAATAAGTTTGCTTAAATAATAGAATTTTGTATAAAGCAATTTTGTGCTGCTGCTGTGATGAAAAACAATCATGAACAAATCAAAATAAGATAGTTTAGATAACTTAAACTGGATAATTGATTCTGAAAAGATTTCTTAGCCACGTTTTCTCAAGACATAATGCTGTCGTTTGTTGTGTCATTTATATATCATTTATATGAGTTTTATGAGTTTTATGAAGTTTTGACCGATGTTTCTTTTGTTACTATTAAAGTTTTACTGTGGATTCATTATTATTTTTTAGTTACTAATATTTGTGGTTTTACAGGTGAACCACGAATTTTAATGTTTAATTAAACACAAATTTCTATCAGATTGTTAGCAGATTTTGGTAAAACCACGAAATTATATATGCAAGTAAAGACCAGTTTTTGTCAATCATAAAAATTTGGTACCCACGAAAATAAATGATTCCACAGTACTTTTTATGAAGGGTGATATATGAATTCAAAAAGTTAGATAGAACATTGATCTATCCTTATTTTATCTGTTTGATGAGAGTTTTATGTAAGTTTTAATTTAAGAAGATAATATATGAATGTTCTTAATTTGTAAATGAAAATTACACTAAAATTGTGTTAAAAATAAAATACACAATAACATGTGATCAGCCGTATGTATATTGTATAACAAGATTTATTGCTAATGAAGCTATGTAACCTTTTATAAGGATTTGCTTAATAAAAGTTTGAAAATTACTGATGTTCATTTAATTTGACTTGGATATAATAGTTTTACGTTTAGGGGGACCGATACGATATTGACATATTGTTATAATCATGTTATCTGAGGACGCCTCCGTGAGCGGTAGTTTCTCGCTGCATTGAATACCCATTGTTGGCCTTCGGCAGTTGTCTGCTCTATGGTCGGGTTGTTGTATTCTTAATACATTCCCCATTTCCATTGATATGAGCGTCACTGATGAGTTTTATGTAGACGAAACGCGCGTCTGGCGTACTAAATTATAATCCTGGCACCTTTGATAACTATTATCTAATAATGTAATATGTCTTATTCCCAATTGTGAAATTTGTACCGACTGTGATTATACATGTGGGTAGTTTATGCACAGTACAAGACGCCTTCCCTGACCTCACACACTTATATTCCAAGATATAAGTCTATCGACTCATCATAAATACCAGGACACAAATATAAGTGGAGAACAACGACACAACACAAACTTAACATTAGAATGTTACCTTGCAATTACTTCCCTTTTGACATACATTCTATTAGAAAAGTTTAAGATTTCCTACTTTCTTGCACCCAATCAAGACATATTTCATCACACACAGAAACGTACTATAATATAACAATTGCCATTTTCTTGACTTGGTACAGGACATTTGAAGACACAAGATGGTGGGTTCAACCTGGTTTTGGGCCAGCCAAACCTCCCGCTTTTATGGCAATGTTAATTATAACATAAAAATGACAACATAACATGACAGGAATACAATACAAGTAAATTGGAGAAAATATAAGGCAGAGAAACAAATGAATAATAGCTAACAAAAGGTTCCAGGTTTAAAATTTACAAGACTAACCAGTGACGCTCAGATGAAAAAAATCGAAAGCAAAAACAAGTAAAAAGGTGAATTGCACTAAGGACCAAAAGTTCCAAAAAGATGCAATACGGCTAGGGTTTTCTGCATGGGATAAGAACATCCTTATTATCTAGAATAAATCATACTTTTGCAAACAAAACATTTTGTAAAATGACTATAAAATAGATACACATGATAACACCGATGTGGTGACAAACTACAGAGTAAAACGAATGCCTTACATAAAACAACCTTATCCAAACCTAAAAAACGAAAGGGAGCTCACGTTTATACATACAACCAATTCACAAAAAGTTTCATTCAAATTGGCGTTTTTGAGTAAATGTGTGACATGTTGACAACGGATGGACGGCCAACGGTATACCATTATACATCCCGTAAACGGCCGCATGGAAAAAAATGACCAATGCATATACAAACCAGGAGACAAATTTACGCTGTTCATTTGTGAATTTATTTGAATGGTGAACTTTCAAATTAATTGGTTTAATTTAATAATATTGACCATTAAAAATTTAAGATTATGAAAATCACATTTATATGTGATATACAGATCATTCATACCCCATATCAATATATAGTTACTAAAGGTAAATTGGTTATAGTATGTAAAAAAAGGAGGATCATTTTTATATAAAAACCTCGCAAAAATGGGATCCATATTTATGGCTCATTCCCGTACACTCAATTATAGAAATGGATTTTCTCCACTCTCGAAGACAGTGCTTTGTATGAACTATTAATCCGTTTATGCAAGAGTTACTTCTTGTGGATCAGGATAATATAACATGTGGTTCCTGTCAACTAACAAAATTTCATTGGAATGACTGTAAATATTTTTTTTTTTTAAAGTTGTGCAGATGATAAGCCCACCACCGTTTTGATGTGTTTTCTCGGGCTAGGATGTTAGACTGTATCCATAATTATGTTGTATTCATTTGATACACACCTTTTTCTTGTTGAGAAGTTAAAAGAGTAGTTATTTGTGTTTTTAAATTGTATTTCCAGAGGACAAAATCAAAATATTAAGATGAATAGTAGATTTAGAATCATATATGAAAAATGAATCGGTTCATCGTGACTGAGTTTCCAAGTACAGTGTAAGCCCATTTATCAGACACACTGAGAGACCATAAAAAAAGCTTCGGATAAAGCAGGGTGTCGAAAAGATCAGGTTTTTAGATATTTAGAATAAATAAAGCAGATGTTAGACCTGTATAATTTATTTGACTATTATTTTAAGCTTTAATTCAGCTTTTTAAATTACATGCAGATTTTGACCGAGTGTAACTGACAGTTTTATTTTTCCATATCGTTTCACTGAGAATGGTCCCTTTTACATACTTGTTTAAATGTAATATTTGAGCTTTAATGGTCCGGGACTCCCTATTTTTTTCAAAAATTTGATTCACTCTCTGTGAGTAAAATAACAAAACATACGGCACTTCTGAAAGAAACTATGAGTAGGCCCGAGCCACCTTCACATTTAAATCAAAGTCGCATGAAATGAAGTTAAAATGAATATTGAGTCCCTTTGTTATAAACACTGTTTTGTTAAGGATCAAGTTATTTCTGAATGAACAATGGAAAGTAGCTTTAGAACGCTCTCCGAGAGAAAATTTGCATTAAATTGAAAAACAACTTCATTTTGATCAACTAAGTAATATGCCTTTGATGATATTTTGGGAAAATATGATATTGTCTTTCACTTAATTACAGTTATAAACTAGAAACAAGACATTTTTTAAAGTCTAGAATACCTTTTTCTTATTCAAATTTTCTGTAAAAAACCAGGACCATTTGTTTAAAAACCCGGACTATTTCACAGTTGCTCTCGAAAAAACCCGGACATTAACAAACAGTTAATCCTTCGGTTTAATCCAAGAAATTGTGCTTCTTCGTTGATCAAAACATGTATAGTATTCAATATAAGATGGGTAGTAATGTAAAAAACTATTATAATTACGAAATAGCAATAAATTGAACATACCGCATGTTTTATCACTCGAAAAAGTCAAAACTACACTCGAAAAAATGAACCGAATCACTCGAAAAACCACGAACCCAGCCGGACACTATACCTACCGTGAATGAGTCTATATAACAATCCAGGCAGGCTGCGAACGAGTTTGATTATGCTACAAGTCTGTGTCGTAGTTTACTGTTAACCGCATCCGATATTTAATAGAATCCTTATTCAATTCCTACTATACCCTTCAAATTCTGTACATTTGTTCAAATTATAACGACGAACATATAAACATTAAATTATTCCTCGTCCTTCTTGTCCGAATTTAAAGCATTTCTACTCTTAATTAAATAGGCTATAAACAAAACAAATACAAAAATAGGAAAAGTTGCTCGCAGTAACATATTATATTCTTAGCGATACAATATTTTGTCAAACTTGATAATACAGGTTTCTTTGATTCAAACAACATTTATAAATACATGTAATTAACATAGTAGTCACTGTATATACTTAAGGAGGCTCGCGGGTATAAGATTTTCAGAAAAAAATTAAACTTTTATTTTTCATTTCAAATTTTATAATTTACATTTAGTAGTTGTTATTCTATCTTAGGGTACACAAATCATTCCAAACAATCTGTTCGTATTGGGCACAGGTGACTTTTAAAATGTAGATATCATTGAAAAAGCTCCAAATTATCTCCCTTTGGTGCAAAAATGTCATTTTTTGGCATTAAGATTGAAATATCTTTTTAACTCATCGGGGACCTATATTTTTTATGGTTGTTTTCGAATAAGCTGAACATAAACTAAATAATTGTAAAATTTAAGCGATTTATGTAATTAGGTTCTTTTTTTTATTTCGATATTACCGATTTTTCTTCTATTACTCTAACAGAAAAAAAGAACATTAACGAAAATGTATGCTTCTTTCGAAAGCAGATTGTGAGCGTAAATGAACGGTGACCCCATATTTTTATTTCATTTTAAGTATAAGATAAAGTTCCTTTATACAAAAATAAGGCGAAATCCTATATTAAATAAAAAAATTGATTTAGACCCGCAAGCTCCCTTAAGTGACTAACTTCGTGACGATTCGACGTAACTGATAGCACCTTCGATACTAATACATTTAAATGCCAAACTTAATCTAGTACCGTTAAACCCAACCAGTAGAAACCGTCAAATTTTTTCTCGTGCCTTGTTCACGTAACATCAAACTTTATAAATAGTACAAACTGTTGCAGAGCTAGTTTTTAAACTAGTTTCACAAGTTCCCATCTATAAATGATAATTACAAATAGCAAACGGGAAAACCCCTATTTCAAACGAAATAAAATATATAAAAAATAGAAAACGCAATTTCAACTATTTCAGTTTCCTGATCTTTTCGTCTTATAAAACCACAATATTACTTAAGAAACTATACGAGTAAATGATTCGTTTCAAATATATTTAGTAAAATGTAGCAAACAATGGTATACATTATTGAATAAGGATATGGAAGATATAAGGTTGGAAGTCTAAATTAAAATCTGTGGATTTTTTTAAAATTTATCAACTGGGGGTTTATATCAATAATTTGTCGCCGTGCTTTTGTTCTACGATACAAGTACATACAAAAAAGTACGCAACTAAGAAAACTAATGACTGAGCAACAATAACCATTAAAAACTGGAGTTGACTCTAGAATGGTGAAGAAGACAACATATACAATCAACATTATTACAAAATAGGGACTAAAGAAACTCATAAATCGACAATAAACTGACAACGCCATGGCTAAAAATGAAAAGGACAGATAAACAATAGTACACATGACACAACATAGAAGACTAAAGAATAAACAACACGAATCCCATGATACGGCAATGACATACAATTGCAGAACATCCGGGTAATGTGCTCATTGTCGCTTCTTTCCTTGTTTATTATGAAGGAATTAATACATGCAGTTACTTTGCATTTAAAGCTACAACAGTTAAAATTAATTTTAACATACATCTTACTCGTAGTGGTTACCGATGTTTAATAGGTTTAAATGATACATTTCTATTTATATTTGATGAACGATGTTCCACCATATATAGCTTACAGATCGACGATCATTGAGTATTTGTACATGATGTGAATGTCGAAACATAAATGGTAATTTCAATTATGTTTACTTTTAAAAAATAGAAGAATATGTTAAAACTTTCGTATAAGTAAAAGGACAAGAACCTTTGTATCTCTGTGTCTTTCTCTTCAAACTTTTAAATATGTATTCCTTTCAACACCATTAAATGTTATGGGGTCGTTTAAAATATTAATTGTAAGTAATTAAAATATTAATTTTTAATTTTTTCAATCAAATTAGGGCAATGTTATTTGGAAAATTTCAGTGATTATTCATAAAAGGTTAATCTAGTTATAAAATCAAATGATCAAGTATCGAAGGAAGTAAATGTATGAATGTATATCATTCGACCCTTTTCGGCCTGATTCTGTTGTGAATGATGGTCAAATCCGATACCAATAACAAATAACCACAACATACGTCACATGTAGTCTCCTGTTGTATGAATGTCTATATATATGAATGTTCTCCATTTAAAAGACAACCACCATTGATTATGGTGCAAATGAAGGACATTTAAAAGTAGCATGTATGTAACCTTAAAAAATTCTTTAAAGTTTAAAGTTTAAATATAATTTAGTTTAGCGCAAATGTTTATTTATGGAAAACCTTTAGAATATAAGGTAAGGAATGCAATCACTGATTTGTTTTGAAGCATTTTGTGAGTTTTGAAAAATAAATAAAGGTAGTTTGAGTCATTTTAGGATTACATTAGCATAGATTAATCTAGTCAATATTCATTCATATTCCTAATTAACTACCGAAACAGGTTGATTACGAATGTATGACATACGGTCATATCCTGTTGCTAAGGAATATGTTAAAAGAAATTTAAGGTGTAATACCACCATTGATTTCCCCCTATTAGTCTTTGTTAAATTTGCATTTTTAAAAAAATTGTGCAGAATTTATCTTTGTTTCAAATAAAGAATTACTTGGCATGAGTAAAGTTTTATCCTGTCCAGTTCCATAGAAAAAGTTGCACATAACATTTCATTGCATATAAGAAAATAACCATCATTGGAAGTTAACCAATCAAATTTCTCCCCTTATTCTATCTGTGTACAAGGTTTAGTCACCATGTAACCTCAAGATTACAAAATTTTCTATAGAAATCACAAATAAAAAATAATGGTGTTTTGAAATACCCAAGACATATGTTTATGACACAGAAATAGTTTTACTGCAATAAAATGTAGGATTAATTACCTACAACGGTCAAATTCAAGGGAATATTTTTTTAGACCTACTTTCGTATGCAACCGGATGTGACTTACCATGATTTGGTGGTATTACACCTTAATAGTAGCGTATTCATATGTTACAATTATGTGAATCGCCTCGTATATAAAAGTCATTGAGACAATGTATGATTACCGTTACACAACTATTTACCATTTAAAATATCTTGAATGAAACCTGAAACTATCTACGCAGTTTGAACTTTGAATGTATATTTCATTAAGCGAGATGTTGTTTCGTGGAGGATTTCTTCTATAGGGTAAGTTACACAAAAAATTTTTTAAACGTTGTATGATTATATAAAAATTAGTAAATGTAGTTTAAGACATTTCAGTAGAACATCAATATTGATTAATCTAGTCAAATCCATGCATTTTCATAATCAATTACCGAAACAGGTTAAGTTATAGATAATGCATATTTTAAGGTTTTTCTTGTCGTAGAACGCACCGATGGAGATTTTTCTTTCAGCAATCCTGAAACCCCGAGGTGTGTTCTGCGACAAGAAAAAACCTTAAAATATGCATTATCTAACTTATTTACCGTAAAAAAAATATCAATTTTATAAAGATTTGCAAAATTTAGCACCATATTTTACCGACCACACTAAAGAGTGACATTCCTTTCTAATGTGTTTAGGTTTAAATACGCCCTACGGTTCATTTAGATGTGAAATAAAACTCACTAATTAATCTAGATGTAAACCTTTTAAAATTGATTATCCATATACAATAAAAAAACTACTGTAACTGCATGAAAAAAAGAACAAATGAATTGATACCATCCGATAACGTTGTTTGACAAAAACAAGACACTTTGTAAGTAATTTATTTTACCAACTTTGTTTATGGTAAATGGAGGGGGTATGTTTTTTTGTGAGTTCAATAGAATATAAAAAAATATCTTTTGATAGTAAAAGGTATACATTAATTTTAAAAAAGTTCGAAAAAAGAAGAACTGACTCGAAGACGAATATGAATACATGTAGGTCACAGTATGATTTTCTATTCAGTGTGTATCGTTCTAAACATGCATGACATATTTTGCACTGAACGTTAAGCAAGAAACCAACAATCAATCAACCTATTCAGTATGGCTCACTAAGATTTTGAAAATCTTACATGCGGATATGTTAAACCTGGCTTTATTTCATGAAAGTCTACATTAAAATTCATCTCACATATATGATAATGTTTCTGTTATGTAGCGAAAAATTAACAAAATGTCAAGTTATATTTATAAAATTAAAATGCGGGCAAAGATGATTTCTTTTACACCTATCATCTATTGAACTTTAAAAAAAAAATTCCTAAATCGGCAACAAAAAAAATATCAGACGAATATGATTTTGAAGTAAATTATAGATTGCATTTTAATCAAGGAAAATAATCACCTCAAATCGGTCCTTATTTTATGCCTTTAAATATGCTATCCTCCGGGTTGATTCTGAAAAAGAAAAACCTATGGTTCTAAATGAAAATAACTCCATATAGGGATATATTGTATGAAGGTATGCCACTCAATCCTGTTTTGTTATTAAAGAATACACTAAAGAAATTTAATAATTAAATATTTATATGTAAAATGACGTGCATCACTATATACAAAGTATGGAGATACGGTACCGGTATAAGTGCAATTAAATACATATTTACTTTGTCCTCTTAAACATATTATAAATGACACCTGTCACCGTCTACGCAGTTTGAAAGTTTTTTGATTATAGACAAATTAGTAAAATGTAGTTTTAGACATTTGAGAAGTACATTAATATTGATTACGCTAGTCAATATCCATGCATTTTCATAATCATCTACCGAAACAGGTTAATGTATGAATGTTTGGCATACAGCCAATCTTGTAATTATGAAAATGTTAAAATAGATTTAATAATAATGCATTCATAAGTTAATTGGTAAAAATAACCAATATGAAAGATATTGAGATAATGGCTGATTGACGTCAAACAGCTATTTACCTTGTCCTTTTCGGCATGTGTTCATGAAACCTGAAATTTTCAGCATGTTTTTTTTTGATGAATCATGAAACTTCTTCGCCGTTTAAACTTTAAGTGTGGATTTTTGAGGGCCATGATGTTGTAGAGGGTTTGTGTGACATGGTAAAAATGTTCATAAGTGCCAATCCTTCTCTCCGTTAAAATTAGAATAATACGTAACGGGGAAGTTTCATAAGGTTTGAGTCTTGGGAATCCTCGAGTGGGAATCACGATATATTAATTATCAAATTCACATAAGTGCTTACTATGACATAACATTTCATTTAATCAAATGAAGTGGCATAAAAAAAAGTAAAAACACTTGTTAAGGACAATCAATTCTCATGCTGAAATCCGTGTTTTGCTTCAAATTATAGGTATTGATTATGTTACATATTCATTTTTTACTTTAATGAAGTGATTGTCGAAACATAAAATTTATGTTCTTTTAGTTTGTGTAAACCTTGGAATAGTTATACTTTTACACACGTCCTGAAACGAAGATCCAAATAATTGTAGAAGTACAAAAACACGACAACAGCATATCTATTTGATAAAACATTTGGCGGAATTTAAATCCTTCCATTTCATTTTATAATTCGTACAATTACGGTATCCGATCGCAAACGAATTCAAATAATTTAATTGAGTTGTTTGTTATATTTGCTGAATATTTAAAAGCATTGTTTTCGTTTTGAAATAGTTCATAAACTTTTTTTCCATACGTAGGATCATCTATAATAAAAAGCTTGTGATCCTCTTTTATCAAAAGTAAACTTAAACTTTTTGAAAATTTCACACACATCCCTAAAAAAATAATGAGACAATTATTCATCTTAGACCAAAACGGTACATGTAACTTGATAATGCTTATTATTTGATTGACACCACTGGCAAATAGTCCATGCATATTCTGACGGAAAATAAATATTCAAATATTATTTTTTATTATCTTAAGTAGAAAATTGAACGAACAAAAACAACGGAAATGCATGCTGGTCCATTTGGAACACTGCTTGTTAATTTTCTTTGAATCAAAGTTTTTGTTTGGTTTTTATTAAAGAGAGTTATCTTTTTATTGCTATGCTAGTATCATTTTTAAAAATTGACATTTGGCAATCTTGATTCTAGAGGTAAGTAATTATAAAAAAAAAAGAAATCATCTTCAAAGTATCAGCTTATTTATTGAGTTACTTAGTTGATCAACCATTTTGTTCTTGTCAAGAGTTAAGATTTTCATGTTGATCGGTTGGTTAGTTGATATGTGTATGTATTGATGCTTATTTTGGTTGTTTGATTGATGAAACGATTTACCGATTGGTTTATTGGCAGCTTCTCTAACGATAATTGACAGCAAAAAAAAAAGCAACAGAAAATATCAGTCAGTTTTTACTCTAAAAAAATAGATGAACTTTGAATCTAGATCTGATTTGAAACAAGGGCGAATTAAACTAGAAGAGAAAAATACAAGCACAACACTTAACTCCGAGGACTAATAGATAAATCACAACAGTCAAAGATATTATTTCGAGCTGATAAGACTGATAATGATTATATATAGCCATTGGAATTGATAAATGAAAGAGCACTAAGTTTTAGGAAGAACGAATATAAGAGGGGTATTACATTATTACATGTGTCTAGAAATAACATGATCCAAATACAAATAAATAAGTACACTTAGTTATCAAAAGTATCATGATAACAATGTAATACACAAGACGCGCGTTTGTTCTACATAAATCTTATCAGTGTCACCCATATCAAATATATAAAATCATGCAGCAAAACAAGTACAAAGTTGAACAGCATTGAGGACCCAGGATTCCACAAAATTGTTCCAATTACGACTTAGGTATTCTATGTCTGGAAAGCTTGTTAGAAAAACGTGGTAATGTAGGCTCTAACCTTTTGTTTCAATTGTTTCAATGGATCCAACCCCATGTATTTCCTAATTCAGGAACTGGTTTCAAGAATTTCTCTTGATGTGGACGACGGTTCGCGTTACAGTTACAATCAATCAAAAATAATCAATCAACATGAACTGCGATATGAAACCGTTAATCAATAAATCATGCCATCAACAAACTAACCAAGCCTTGTAATCGAGTAATGCATTTAAAATAATTCATTAAATCTGACAGACTTCCAAATTGAATTAACAAAGAATATCTACCATCCTAATCTATATTCTAAAGTCAATTAAATAAATCGCAACCTTAGACTACGTTTTGTATTATAAGTTTAAATCTGATAATATACTAATTATTTAAATAGCAGGTGCAAATGAAAAGACAATTTCAATATGTAGAATAAATTGGTACATTTTGACTATTACGTGACTCCTTTTGTAATAATTGTTAGTGGGTTGCTTAAACGATATAAAATTGAAAACAGCAAGTCTTAACTTAAGTATGAAACTTATGGCTACATTTATTTATATATAAACTAATTTGCATGAAAAAGAATAAAAAAATATCATATGGTCATTTTGAGTGTACAGGTTGTGTATTGTAAAATTATAGCAATATCTACATTGTTTTATTTGAACATTTGTTAAAGAAAATTTTTACAATTACAAGTATAATAACGTGAAAATTTAAATGGCACTTTTCATTTATTGTAGTGACAAAACATAACATTATTAGTTTCTCAAATTAGAAAGCGCGTCAAGGATGATTTATTTTTAAACCTTTCAAAGATAAAATCACCACTAGGCAACAACAACTAACAAAAGATTTAAATGTTAAAGTAAATTGTAGTTTGCTTTTTTTATCAATGAAAATAATGACGTGACACATAATTGTATGTCTTGGTATCGTCCGGGTTGATCCATTTAAAGAAAAACCTGTTGTTCTTTAAGACAATAACGCAATATAGGTAATCTAGTCAATATTTATGCATATTCATCATTATCTACCGAATCAGGTAAATGTATAAAGGTATGGCATTCAGCCCATCTTGGTATTATGAAAATGTTAAAATAGATGTAATAACAATGCATTCATAAGTTAATTGGTAAAAAAAACAATATGAAAGATATTGAGATAATGGCTGATTGACGTCAAACAACTATTTACCTTGTCCTTTTCAGTATGTTTTCATAAAACATGAAACTTCTACGCCGTTTAAACTTTAAATGTGAAATTTTGAGGGCCATGATGTTGTAGAGGGTTTGTGCAACAGGTTTAACTATGTTCATAAGCGCCAATCTTTCTATTCCTTAAATCAGAATAATATAAAAAAATAGATGAATTGCATGCTGGACAATTTGGAACACTGCTTGTTAATTTTCAATGAATCAAAGTTTGTTTTTGGGTTTTATCAAGGAGAGTCATCTAAGAATTGCTATGCTAGTATCATTTTGTAATTTTGAATCTAGAGTAAACATGGTTAAGTCATTGAAATAAGAAATCATCTTAAAAGTATCAGCTTGTTTACTGAGACATTGGTTGATTGCTTGGTTGGTTAGTTGATAAAACCGTTTTTTGTTTCATCAAGAGTCAAGATTTTCATGTTGATCGATTGGTTAGTTGATTTTTGCCTATATTGATGCTTATTTTGGTTGATTGATTGATGAAATAACTTACTGGTTGTTTTTGCGCCACTTCTCTAACATATCGAATGGTTGGTGAAAGCGATAAACAGAAAATAATCAGTGATTTTTTTCATTTTCACCAAAAAAGAAATAAAAGAATATTTAGGTCCAATTTGAATTATAGAGAGAACAAAATGCAAAACAAACAAATAAATAAACTTTTGGATCCGAGGATCAGCAGATAATAATGGAATAGTCAAATATATACTTTCGTGACTAATAGCCATTGCATGTAGCCATCGGATTTGATAAAGAAAATGCAAAATTATAGGAGAAGACGAAAAGGCGAGGGATGTTTAATTATTGAATGTTTCAAGTAATAACATGATCAAAATACAACCAATAGTTTAAAATATACTAAAAACGTTGAAATTTAGGCCCCTGTCTCTCTCAATAAAGGGTCTTGTTCCAAAGCTTGCTTTGTATGTGGAAGATGGTTCCTTCATCATTCCGTGAGTTGTGGATTTGCATTACATATTTGTCATTGCGTGTTACAGTCACAATCAATTATCAAATTAATCAACCTGACATATGCGTTTACGCGATGACACCGTTAATCAATAAATTTTGCAAACAAACTTACTAACCAACCTTTTAAATCGATTAAGGTATTTAACATGTTTAAAACATTTCGTTATATTTGACAGACTTCCAAATTTCGTAAAAAAAAAGAAACCTATCTACCATCTCATCTTATCACCCAAAGTCAATTAAATAAATTGCCACGATAGACAAATATAAAATCTATCAGATTATATACAAATCATTTAAATTATAAGTGCAAATAGAATCAATAAACGTTTATATAAAAAAATGATGAAGGATAAATGAGTGCATTTAGCTTATTATGTTACTCCTTTTTGTTATAATTTTTTTGTGTTTTTTTAAAACTATATATAACTATCAACTTAAAGTTGAAACAGGTCGATATGCTATACCACAAGAACCTCTACAAGACCGTTTATGTATTTTTTGTGATAGTTGCCAAATTGAAGTTGAAAAACACCATCTTTTTGATTGTTGTTTTTACTCTGATATCAGACATGATTATCTGCCAAAACCTGTATTTTAAATATTGATTTTGACAATTTATGTGATATTGAAAAACTTCTTTATCTTATGTGTAATGAGAATATAGTTCCTCTTTTAGCTAGTTCCCTTTATCATATGTTTTATCGACGAAAGCATTGTCATCTAGAAATTATATATGTTTTGTTATTTTGTTATTTTTTTTTTTTACGAAATACATTTTAAATGTATCAAAGCTGTCCTTTTCTGTATGTATTAGATGTTTGTTTTAATGAAAGTGTCTCATAAGTCGTTTTCGGCTGGCATCCTTTTACTTAAATGTTAGGTTCTTATGACTTTATGTGGTTATATTTATTGATATTGTAATGGATGTTGACACTTTAATAAAATAAATCTAATCTTATCTTATCTTATAATTCACAACAACCAGTCTGACCTTTCTTACTTAAGTTTGAATTTATTGTTATATAACTAAATTGAATGAATTAAAAAAAAATCTTACAGGTTGTGTTTTGTAAAATTATAGTAGCATCTACAGAAAATATTTTATTCACACATTTGTTACAGTAAATAGTAACAATTAGCAATATAATAACGTGAAAATGTAACTTGCACTTTTTTTCTTCACATGCTGTTTATGGAATATCAACGAAAAAGACACTCACTAGCAAAAGGATGCAGCTTAAGAAAGAAAACCTAAAGATATTTGTCAAAAAGTTAGAGTTATTTTAAATAAGAACTGTAAAAATTTTATATTACAATGTGACGAAAAAGTGTGTTCAATTGGTCAGTTTGCCGTGATACAACTTGAATCCCACCGTTGCCACCAATGTGACGAAAATAGTTTAAGTATGAGGACTTAAACTAAAGTGTGTATTCTTGTGTTTGTGCTTTGTTGTTTGGTGTCTACGTTTTACACGTCCACTGACGACAAATGCCAAGTATACTCTTTAACAGGATAACCCTAGAAATCTCTGGTAGCGTGATTAAGGGAATCTTGGTCACATAAATAAATAAAAGGATCCTGGTGTAGTCTGAACGAAGTCTTGCAAGTTAACATAAACACAAAGTCGATTAAAAGTTCAATACTGTATTATTCAAAATCCGAAGTACATGTAACAGTAATACAAGTTTACAACATCTTAACTGCAGGCTCAACAATACGGTGACATAATCTTAAATCTCCTACGTACACTCCTCTCGTACACAAAATCGTCTCTCTCGTATATCGTATATCGTGTCTACAACTATTTCTCTCTTTTATACTACTCTATTATCTCAATTATAATACGGTTGAATGACTCTGAACAAAGAAATTTTCTACAGGAGCCCGGAGCCCGGAAACCGGAGCTAAGGTCATTCAAAGCTAAGGTCAATCGAGACACCTGTATAAACTTAGCAAAGAAACACCAGCTGATTAACAAGATTGTTTGACATTTAACAAATACAATCTGATTGAAGGCGTTGAACATAGATTGTAAGGAATTATTTTATAACAGTTAATGCGGCTAAGTAATTAATCTAATTATACAATGATAATAAAACCCAATGATGCATGTTATAAACGAAAAACGTTACACAGCCCCCCTCTTAGCCCTGAACTTCCACTGTTCAGTTTTTGCACCTAACAATTACTTATCTTTAAGTGATATCCTAACTATCACTGGGACATAAAAAAAACTTGGGATCCAAGTTTAACTTTAAAGAAAAAATTAAAATTGTTCCGATTGACACCAAGCAAATAGTAGGGTCACAGGTTCCAAATTTTCATGACGACTTTAAAATAAATTTTGCGAACAAGATTAAAGTCAAATTAAAAAAAATATAAGCACCTATCAAAATAAGAAATTTAACATAATATATTTGTTAACTAGTGCTGACAATGATAAATTTTAAGTCTACATATGTTTTAGATTTAAAACTTAAAAAAAATATAATTTACTGTTGTTTAAAGAAAAATGTAGTTAATCATTGTTAAAAGGGGCCGTGACACCATAACCATATGTTTAGGGTCTCGTGTACCAATTTGTACTTTTAAAGGGCTCCGTGACACCATAACAATATGTTTAGGGTCTCGTGCACCAAATAAAGTTTAAATTTCTACTATAAACAAAAACAGAAAACTTCTGCATAAAACAACATAGTTTACACAATAAATTAACAACTGTTCATAAAGTCACTTGGTCTAATCACTATCTTCTTCCGTCGTTTCATTGTGTTTTTTTTCCTTCTCATTAGGCCGTCCATACCCGGGTGACCGACACCTGGCCTCTGGTGTCGATCTCCTCTACGTAAATCTGTCTGTCGAGAATCTCTACGGTCCCCTTCTCGGTTCCGGAAATTCTGGTGGACGATTTTTAAACATCGGGGATCTGTTTCTTCCACGCCATCCATCTCGGGTATACAATCGCACTCGGGACTCTATACCATTATTCCGTGGGTAATTTTCAGGAACATTATTTCTGTCGACACTTTCTCTTCGTGTTCCTTCTGCTTCTGAAGTTACATCTTCATCACTATCCCAGTCTTCAACTTCAAATATCGGCCGCTGAACTGGTTTGAAATGCTTGCTAACGAGATCCTTCTCTCCAATTCTTAAACATTCTTCCTGCATTGAATTATTTACCGCCTCCTGCAGGGTATTAGGTCTGGTTCGCTTGACAGCAAGACGAAAATCCTCTGCACTTGTCAAGGAACGCTTCAATAGAGTTCTCCTCTACAATCTCAGGATTGCCCGGATACGCTCTACGGTACAAATCCTCTATGGCTTGACCGAAATCTCTCAAAGATTCTTCAGGTTTTCTTTTTCTCAGTGTCGCCTCTGTCTCATACCTTTCTTTCATCGCCGTATGTCCAAATCTCTCTTCCATCTTCCGTTTCAGGTGTTCAAAATGTCTTTGAATAATTAATGGCATCCCGTATGCAAAGGTCTCAGCTTGTCCTCTTAAAGTACTAAGTAGTACCCTACGTGCCTTTTCATTATTCCAAACATTTAGCTCGGATACATTCTCAAAGTATTGGATGAATTCATTCCAAACGTCATTACTAACTCCGGAAAACGTTCTACGGACAGGGTATTCGTTTGCTGGTCGAATATTTCTCACATGAACACACCTAGTTTTCGGCATATCCGTAGTTAATTCATTTGCCCGATTATGAAAATCTGGCGATTGAATTTGTTTTGTCGATGTGCCCATGTTTTCCGATTCGTGCCCGAATAAATCCATTTCCGTGTTCCTTTGCCAATTAAAAGCAGGGCTATAAGGACTAGGACAGGAGTAACAGGGCACTTCATTTGAGTCATAGGGCGTATCGCTTTCATTCATTATGGTGTGAGCTGGAGTCCTATAAATATACTTTCTACGAATGTCATCAGGTCTTCTTCTCTTCTCGGACCATGATTGTGGAGTGTTGTCTGTTTCCTGACCATTAAGAACGAAATTCCATATTACTTTTAGAACAATTGTACAAATTAACAGTCCTATTATAACTATAAGTCCAGTCATAACGTTTTCCTGAGACTTCTGTACAACCCGGTTGTTAGGAAAATAAATCCATGCTGATGCGACGAGGCTGCTACTGAGTGTAAGCAAAATAACCCATATTTGCCAAAATTTCTTCCAACCATTTCCTCCGTCTTTTTCCGTATTGCTCATCTCCTACATAACTCTATAATGATTTTTTTTGGGTAACAGTGCCCGATGTTCCGGCGATACCGGACCTCTGGCATTGTCTCCGTATGAATATCATTAAGAGTACGTGCAGTGGCAGGCTAACTACCTAACCCAGAATCTGCTAGGGAAACTTGATTTCTAAAGCAATTCTGCCTTACCTGAGAGGCGTTGGAGCCTGAGTTGATGTCCTTGTTGTTCTTCTTGGTGTTTCCGTTGTATAATCTCTAGCAAGTTCGTTGAAGTCACACCAGTAAATCCCACCGCTACCACCAATGTGACGAAAAAGTGTGTTCAATTGGTTAGTTTGCCGTGATACAACTTGAATCCCACCGCTGCCACCAATGTGACGAAAATAGTTTAAGTATGAGGACTTAAACTAAAGGGTGTATTCTTGTGTTTGTGCTTTGTTGTTGGTGTCTACGTTTCACACGTCCACTGACGACAAATGCCAAGTATACTCTTTAACAGGATTACCCTAAAAATCTCTGGTAGCGTGATTAAGGGAATCTTGGTCACATAAATAAATAAAAGGATCCTGGTGTAGTCTGAACGAAGTGATGCAAGTTAACATAAACACAAAGTCGATTAAAAGTTCAATACTGTATTATTCAAAATCCAAAGTACATGTAACAATAATACAAGTTTACAACATCTTAACTGCAGGCTCAACAATATGGTGACATAATCCTAAATCTCCTACGTACACTCCTCTCATACACAAAATCGTCTCTCTCGTATATCGTATATCGTGTCTACAACTATTTCTCTCCTTTATACTACTCTATTATCTCAATTATAATATGGTTAAATGACTCTGAACAAAGAAATATTCTACCGGAGCCCGGAGCCCGGAGCTTAGGTCATTCAAATCTAAGGTCAATCGAGACACCTGTATAAACTTAGCAAAGAAACACCAGCTGATTAACAAGATTGTTTGACATTTAACAAGTACAATCTGATTGAAGGCGATAAACATAGATTGTAAGGAATAACCTTATAACAGTTAATGCGGCTAAGTAATTAATATAATTATACAATGATAATAAAACCCAGTGATGCATGTAATAAACGAAACACGTTACAGCAATTTCAATAAAGGCAGTTGTACACCTGCAAATATATTACGAAATTTTGAAGTTTCAAAAACCCAAACTTTATCATATAAATTGCATAATCTCCTTTACATATATAATTTTTGTCTCTCAATTTGAACCAATTGTCGTACATACCATTACATTTGCAAACTAACTAATAGATAAAATCTGTAGATGTATTATTATTGTTTTTTTTGTAGATTTCCTCTGAAGAAATTAAATTAAGGTGAAAAGGCAAAATGAAAAAAAACACGCAGGATATATGAAACTTTCTAGGGTAGACATGGCAACTAACATTTCCAAGGAAGAAGATAATTTTCTTCGCGTTGTTTACTTAAACTACCGAGTAGGAACAACCGCGCTAAGAAGATATTTTGACAGTGTTCATCCTAATTTGTCATCAGATTTGTCATTCTCAACAAATAAGGCAATACTTTTCAACCTATACACACCACCAAGAGGACAAAAGAGAGTATTGTACCAGGATCAGTGGAATATATTATATCCTTCTTCAGGTATGTTATTTATTCAAATTAGAATATGAGTAGCAGAATATTTGGTTAATAAAATTTCGGTACATCGAAGTCATAATGAAATGTAAAAAAAGTTATTAAATGCGACGAAAATTAATTTGTCATTTAATTTGATCGTGATGTTTAGTTCTCACACGAAAAACTCCAACGATAAAGCCATGAGTTCAAAATGAAGTCTGAAAAAATAAAACTTCAGAAATCTGAAGCGAGGTGATATTTAAAATTTTCTTGAAAAATAATATGGTTAAACATAATTTCCAAACACACAGGAATGAAGTAGGTTAGGTATACATGACACACCTCTCTGAACCTAAAGCATTTAGGACAGATCTGAAAATGACGTAAAGATCGTAGACGTTAAACTACGTTGTATTTTTTTGTAATGCAGAATACTGTAAACCCTCTTATTTTCGCGAACGATTTATTTTTGCGACTTTCGCGAGTAGAAAAAAATTATTGCGAATATAAATCGTCAGGATTATGTAAAATGTTCAGTATTTCTTCCTTGACTACATCAAGAAATTTAAGAAACGCGAAATTAAATCGCCGCGTAATAGACTGGAAAGGACTAAACGCGAAATAAAGTATCCTCGAAAATATGTTGGTTTACAGTAAAGAAAACAAAACCATCAATGAATGTTATTTTTGATATCGCAAATCAAAAACACAACACAGCCGGTTCCAAAAGAAAACATCAGACTTGTTTGGTAGGTGAGCACCAAATTTGAATAGCATTTGCGATATCACAAACAACTTCTGATAATGGTAGTTTTTCATCTTTTACAGACAATATAAATGGTAATTTTACCTTGCCGTTATCTAATTAGATCCATTATTGTAATACACATGTTTTGAGCAAATATGTTCGAAGAAAAGTAACCTATGTTGCAATAGATGCACAAAGTTTAATGTGTGTAACGATTAACTGTCTTGTTAACATACTATCAATATTATTGAAGTATTATGAAACGTATAATAATAGCAAATCCAAGGATATGAAGTATTCACATATGACATAAAACCAGTACATTATCTTACATTTTTTACTGAACCCCACGTAAAGGAAGTTTTGAGCAGTGCTTATTCTTCAAATCGGACATGACGGCATGTGTCTTAAATGATATTGATGTTGTATTTGATTACAAGAATTTTGCCTGGCGTATAACTTAATGAAGAGCAGATTGTAATAAGGGTAAAAATGGAAAATGAGTAAGGAGCTCTTCTGAGTACCAATTAGGCGAAGGAAAAAAAAACAACAATAGCATATTTTCAAATTTGTTTATACCTTTTGTAGGGTCACATGTGGTTTCCTCAGCTGATTTAGATATTACTTTAATTGTCTGTCTTCTACGGAACATACAACCAAAGGTCCCTCAACCACCAAATGGATTTGATGCCTTACCACAACCTAGTGATTTGTCGGATGGTGCTCACATTGCTCGGATAAAATATTACAAAAATTTCCTTGTTTCGCATTCAAATGATGGCAAACTATCGGATTCAGATTTCAACACATTTTGGATCGATCTGAAAATGGTAAAATATATATTTTCATTGATCTATTTATATTATGCGAATGTAGTTGATGAGCAAGCAAACATATATCTTACATTTGAATATTATAAAACCTGCAGAGGAACATAACGATAAGGGTAACATGATAAACATAATTATTGTTAAATTGTGTATTAACCGTTAACTTAAATAGTCATTTAGGTATACGGACCAGTTATATTTTTTTTGCAATGCTTTTTCACTCGAATAGAAAAGTGCATCCCTCTACACTCGACACTTGATTGAACTTTTTCATTTTGAATTAACTTTGCTGTGTATTTTACTGTCGGTTGAATGAAGATGAAAATAACAATTTGTTATCCCCCAGTCAATTTTCTGTTCACCCCAGTTTTCGGTGAGATTCGGGATGCTCAGTATTTAGAGTTCAATGTATTGTTTTTTGTTTTCTTATTGGTCTGTTTGGCTTTTTATTTTTTAGTCATGTCGGGTCGGTTTATCGTCGGCTGATGAGTTTGGTATCGTATACGTCCTTTTTGAGATAGCTAAGATAGTGCATACATATATACCTTGTGAACTATAGATATTCATTTGACAACATTAATCATTGTAATCGGATATTTCAGTACTTAGGCCGTGTTCACACCAAACGCGATTTACAGTAAACATATATACAATTTGTTTAATGTAATGTACACTGGTTTCAAATTAAATTTGTTCACATCTTTACACCTTGTTTAATTACCTGCACATACGATTTGTTAACACTTATAAACTATATGTCATTTAAATGTTCATAGAATATAGAACCGAATGCAAATTTTCTGTGTCAGTTAGGGAACAAACATTTGACTTAAAAAAAGGGGGAATGCATTTTTCTTTAAATAATATTCTGTTTCTTAATTTGATGACAAAAAAATATTATGGTCATACAGATGATAAAAATGAAAATATTCTGACCCTAGAAGTTTATTATACATGTTAAATATTGAAGAACAAAATGGATTGCTTGCATCGAAAAAAAAAAACCTGAATGAAAACGTTCGTACAGAAAAAATTCTGACCAAGAAATCATATCGTATTTGACCATCAATTCTAAAGGTGACACCAAAATTGTTAAAATCAACACGTATATTATAGATTCTTGTTTAAAGTAGTCCATCTGTGTCAATAACGAGGAAAATATAAAGACATAATGTAGACTATATTTTCGGTAGTATTAGTATTTTGGTCTAAAGTGAAGCGGGGTAATAGTTTTAAGGAGTCAGTATTTGAAGATATCTGAAATAAAAATAAAGAACCATGCAAGATGTTTCTTTCTTTTAGAAGGTTTAGTATAAACATTTAAAAAAAAAATCAAGTTGTCCAGCAGCGGTGAACATCTAGTACCCATTAAAATAACAATTATAACTCCAAAAATATGTTGTCGGTGTTTTGTTGTTAAAATAAATGTGGATCTTCACAAAATAATATTTTTTCAGGACCTAATACAAGGATTTTAAATTTTGTATAAGAAAGCCCCATTGAATAAGATTTTTTTATCTAGTCGATTTTTTATTCAAGCGTAGAGAATAACATTATTGGTCTTGATATTCTAGTGAAATTGTAAAGATTATGATTTAAGTAGAACTTAAGAACTTTTAAGAATCAATATCTCTTTGACACTTTTGTTTGAAAATAAGCCATTGCAATATTTCTAAAGGTCATCTTTATCGTTTGAAAGAATGATTGTGGTAGCTTTAGATAAATGTTAACTCGAACATCTTGACCACTCGGCGATACAGTGTGATTTGTGTATTTTTTAATTTATAAAGTTAAGATATCCAGTGTAGAGATATATGTGGAAGATTTTCAACATGCTTTTTAATGTATACCAAAATACCATAAGAGAGGGAACATGGGTTTGGATCTGTTTCTTCTGTGATATTACTACCGGACTAAAAGGGAAATAACATGTGGCCGTTTATTCAACATATGATTATCAGTCAGTAAAAACGATCAAAACTAACTGAAACGCATAATGATTACTTTTAAATTGATTATATTTCTTTTGATATTACCACATTTTTATGTTTTTAATTTAACTTGATACATATGTATATTAAAGGCGATAAACGGACTAGGAAATCAACAAGATAAAACAGACACTGCTGATGCCGAATCTAAATTTTTAGACTACAAAGCGCTCAAAGAACTCATTATACGTGATGACATATTGCTAGACCACGCTACAAGAATATCAAAGCTAGAAACAGCTGGCAAAAGTAGGAAAAAAGGTAATATGTCATAATTTTCTATAGCGATCTAAGTGCATCACAAGCGCACTCGATTCTTACTATTTATTCTCAAGTGTTTAAAAAACTTGTCTGTAATCAGCTAATATTTCTGATGTAAATGCTTATCTTGATCAGTACAGTACTATTGATATAAGTCGTAATACTTGGAAGTGGCCTAGTTTATTAGAATGGACAGAAATCTTCATTGCTTAACAGTTTTTGATCGTCAATGATTGTACAATAATTATATTTGTCAAGTTTACGATTTCATAATATCAAATTGGGACGTTTTGTGAATTTTCGGAAAATAATTACGACTCGTTCGGTTAACTAGGAGAACATTTTTCAGCTGTATTTTCAAAACTTGCAATTATTTGTATGATCATGTTGTCCATTAATTATCGATCTCTTTATTTTGACATGTTGATTAACAGACCACACAATTTTCTAAACAAAAGAAGGGTGAATTTCCCAAATAGTTTTTGAAGGGGCGTCATTTGCCGAGTGGTCTAGTTTATGGTCTATTTAGTGTGAACCCTAGCTTTTCAACAATGGGGATATGAGTTCCTATACATCTCAGGGGAACGTGTGGTTGACAACGATTTGTGTCGACTAGGATTGCCCGTTTTAACCGAAGTTCAGTACCTCCATCAACATTTTCGACTTTCCGTTTTTTTCTGAAATTCGGACGCCCTTAATTGATATCGCTCACATAATGGTATATATATTTTTAAAATTAACAAGTGTATGTAGAAGGTGCATAATTATTAGATTTACAAAAATACATTTATTAGTATTATGTTGCTAACATCAGATTTAGGTAAACATTGTATTTTCATAAGTGAAACTATACATATATGTTTATTGAATTTATCAGGGATTAGGATCAAAAGATAAACGACAAAGACTTCATATGTGAATGAAGTATCAACATTGTAATATTTTATTTATACAAGAAAGGTATTTCACTGTTAATGTAGAGAAAGATTGGAATGAAGAATTCAAAGGTGACATATTTAATAGCTCTGGTAATTCATAATCAAGGGGGGGGGGGGGGGTGTCAATTTATATTAATGAGCAAATAGAATATAAATTTATTGATTTTCAAGATAAAGAAGTCATAATAACATTGCTTAATATAGGAATTAAAGATAGCATTTATACTTTAGTGAATATTTATGCTACAAATTTACCAAAAAACAGAAATATCAGTTTCAAAAGAGTAAAGAATATGATATCAGAAAATAGTTTAGGGATGGATTTATGAATAGAACTCTTTAAAATACTGACAGAAAAAAAAATACAGCACCATTTAAAAACCCCCCACAAAATCCAGTTAACAGTTAAAAAAATCTAAATAAAACACAAAAATTGATAGACATTTGGAGAGAGACACATAGTAACATTACACAGTTTACATGGATGCGCAAAAACAATATAAATGAAGCGTCTCGCATAGATTGATTTCTTATATGCCCGGAAATAAGATCACATATAGGCTCAGGAGATATAAGACCTGCACTTATATCTCACACAGACAACCAAGCTATATCATTAAAGTTAACAAGAATTATCTTTAAAAAAGATATCCGACGTATTTAAATTTGAGTATAATATGTTTAAAACTATCATTTCGATAACCTTCAGAAGCACGTATCTCTGTTTACATTCACCAAAACCCCGCGGAAATCTGACATGCGAAGGTGCGTTCTAAAAGTCATGTACGTATGTACGTTCGTAGAACAAAGTTTACATTAAAAAATATATAATTGTCCCGAATAAACAGCTGTCATGGATGCAAAGAGCTATTAGAGAAACAATTATTTTAATAAAAATATAGATCTTTGTAAGATCTAGTTCAAATATTTATAGTTTCATCACGATATAATTAACGAGACGTTTTATCAAACACAACCAAATCACCCACCATGACAGCATTTTGTCCAATCACAGAAAGGATTTTCGAGCATGCGTATTTTGTTGCCATAGTTAAGCGTCCTTAAGTTCAAAGGGCACAAACCGAAACTATACCGACTACGTCGGAAAAAGGAGATCACAATCATTAGTAACAGCATTTCGGATAATATTGAATATAAAAACATTATAAATGACCTAATTCATAAATATAAAAAACATAATACATGGCCTAATTCATAAATATAAAATCATAATAAATGGCCTTATTCATAAATATAAAAACAATTCAAAACTTACCAAAAATATTTGACACCATTGGGACTTTTCCAAAATTGAGGTAAAAGAATACACCATTTAATACTGTAAAAGAAAAGCAAAACAGAACATAAGTGAAAAACATGTATTGGAAAACAAAATAAAAAAGTTGAATGAAAGAATTAAGCAACATTGTAAAGATGAGGTAATACAACACTTTCAAGAAGAATTAATTAGTAATGAGAGTAAATTGAAGAAAATTTATGAAACAGAAACAAAAGGAGCTCAAATCAGGTCACGAATTTAAAGGTACAAGAAGAAGAAGAAAAATACGAAATTCTTTTTAGATTAGGAAAAAGCTAGACAAACAAGAAAAACTGTAACTGCACTTCGAGATAAAGAAGGTGGGATACAGACTGACACATCCAACATTTTACAATTAGAGAACGAATTTTATAAAGATATTTATAAAAGTACAAATCCAGATATAAAATTTATAAATGATAATTTTAATGGTACAAATATTGATCATAAATTAACCATACAAGAAAATGATATTATGGAAGGAAAATTAACTATAGATGAATGTACAGATTCACTATTTAAGATGAAATTGAACAAAGCACTTGGAATTGATGGTTTAAGCGTAGAATTTTATAGAACTTTTTGGGGAGAAAAAAAAAAAGAATTCATTTTATCCACATTTAATTTTCATATAAAAAGGGAGAGTTAACAAATTCTCAGAAATAAGAAGTTAACTTTCTTATCCATTAAAAAATAGTCCACTGAATTTAGATAACTATGGACCAATAACTTTATTAAATGTTGATACAAAATTAATAGCATATTCATAAGCTCAGCACATTAAAAATATCTTACCAAAACTTATCCATGAAAATCAAAATCGGTATGTAAAAAATAGATAAATAGGTTATAACATCCGACAGATCCAGGATATAATTGGTTTTTCAGAAATAATTAATAAAGAAGGAGCATTATTATTTTTAGACTTTTTTCAAAAGCTTTTGACTCTTTAGAATGGGATTTCATGTTCTCAGCATTATAACAAGTTGGCTTTCAAGATTCTATGCTCAAATGGATAAAAATTTGTATACAGACATTCAAAGCTGAGTGATCAATAATGGGATGAAATCTGAACCCCTCAACATTTTTCGAGGGATTAGACAAGGATGTCCGTGAAGTGCTTTACTTGTTGTTATAGCTGTCGAGATATTGGCATGTAGAATAAGGCAATTCAATAATCTTAAAGGATCTGAAATCAAAATAGATGGGAAAACACATTCTTAAAAATCAGTCAACTCGCAGATGACAACACACTTTTTTAAAAACAAAACAAGACATTTCACAAGTATAAAACATGTTCGAAATTATTGGCACTTGGCACTTTAGCAGGGCTTCAATTAAACAGATCAAAAACAGAAGGCATTTGGTAAGGAAAACACAAACATTGCAAAGAAAAATATGAAAACATCAACTTTACAAACAAACCAGTGAAATGCTTAGGAGTTTTTTTTCGGTTGTAACAAAAATAAATGTCAAAAACTTAAAGCAGTTAAGCAAATAAAAAGTCTGAAAAGATTATTAAAAATTGGGAGAAAAGACATTTAACAATGATCGGTGAAATAACCGTTATCATATCATTGATTATACCAAATATTACCTTTTTATCATCTGTTTCACATATTGAAAACGAATAAATTGTTAAATTAAAAAAAACTATCTATATTTTTTAATGAAAAAGCAAAAGAGAAAAGGTTAAACGCACAGTATTTAGCCTTGGTGAACTAGATGGGTGTTTAAAAATAATTAATACATAGAATCCATCAAAATTGGGTGGATCACATTAAGTATTAGAGATCTAAAACATTGGAAAATTATTCCACTTTTCTATTTTAATAAGTTTGGAAAAGATTTCCTTATCTTTCACATGAATATTGATAACACTGACTGTATTCCAGAGTTAAAGGAGGTGCCTAATTGTATTTGAATATTGTTAAAGCATGGATAACTACATGTTGTAATAAAAAAGTACAACTGCCAAATAACTTAAGATCTATACGTCAAGAAGTTCTTTTGGGGAAATCATTTCATACAGATAAAAATAAATGCCTTTTATTCCAAAACTGGATAAATAGTAATATTATCTTTGTTTATGACATCATTGATGAAAATGGTAATATAGAAGAAAATTTTATGTAACAAAAGCTTTAAAAAAAAGTAACTGGATGTCAGAATTTAACCAAATAAAGAAAGCGTTTCCAAGTGAATGGTTAAAAGATTTTAAAACAGGAAAATTCAAAGAAAACTAAAGAAAAACGCCCCATGCAATACATATCAATAATAATTGTAATAAAAAAAAACAGAAAAAAATTTAAAATATATTAGGTAAGAGGGAAATTGAAATACCTGTTGGTTTTTACAAATGGAAGACAATGCTTAACCTTGAATACATTAAGAGTCTTTCGTGTAATATGTTAAAGTGTTTTCATTATTTTTTAACAGATAATAAATACAAAGTGTTCCATTGGAAGTTGCTACACATTATTTTACCTTGTAAAGTTTCATTAAAAAAGTGGATTTTTTTATTTGTCTAAACAGAAAACAAAATCTTTAGATGCATATTCTGTTTTTAAAGCAGAATTCATGTACAGCTACAAAATGCAGGCAACTAAGAAATATACTTAGAAGAAATGTCTACTTGATAAAGTTGTCAAATTGTTGTAATAATTGTTATTTGCAAATGTATAATCTAGCAAAAAAGAAAAGAAAAAGGTTAATACAAATAAAAACTGATTTACAGAAATAAGTTTACCTACATCGATAAGCGTGGAGATAACGGTATTTGTTATCCACTGTTTTTATCGTTAAAAAGGAACAAATATTTACATACTAATTTGTTTCAGAATCGAAACAAATATATTGTAATATTTGTTCATACATACCTGTGAATTGCTTATATTAATCATAAATCACTATTAAAAGCAGGAAGAGATATCAATACAATAATAGAAAACCGATAACGGCAAGTTTGAACCATTTCCGGAATTTTTTTCTATCCAAACAAGCTAAATATACATATTGATAAATTAGAATTTCATAATATATAATTGTTACTTATGGTTGAAATGAAATATTTATAATACAGTTTAGATAAATTGTAAAGTATTATTGTTAAACAGAGAGAAATCCTGGATTTTTTGTTAAGATGAAAATACCATTCACTAGAATGCTGGACGAGTGAAGTAAATTGTTAACAGCAAGCAATAAATTGTTGAATACAAAAATGTTTTTAATATTAAACATTGTTTTAAGCGGACAAAATATTATTATTCTAAAAGCATATCACCTTATTTTTAGATGATTTAAAAGAATTCAAAGATAGGCTCATCAATTCAACAATACTCGACAAAGAGGTTTTGGACAGCTTCATTTCTAAATGTGTTCTGACACTAGACGACAAAGAGGAAATATGTAGCTTTGAAGACCAATCATCTCGTAATAACAAGCTTTTAGAAATACTTATGCAGCGACCATACAATACCTTTGATATGTTTGTCGAAGTGATGAAAGAATCTGATCAAAAGTGCCACACTTCACTTGTTGTAAATATGAAGGCACAGTTAACCGATAAGGATTCTTCTTCAATGAAGGAACAGCACAACGAGAACATTACAGGTACTCTATTTCTCATCAATTAAAAAAGGAAGTGACTGGCAGGTATTATTTGTTTAAGTAAAATAGTATCTTGCTTTAGTGCTGGAATTATAAAAAGAAATATACGATTTCTATGTATTTATTTGAAACAAATAAGAAAAAATGTAAAAAAGTAACAATTACTTATTCTGCACCATAAGTTTTTATACAGATACCATGTGTAAGCCGATATCTTTATCAATGTACTTTTAAAAAGATTAAGATTTGAGGATTTGACGTAAAATATGATGGTTTTATAAACAAGGATGGATATACTTTGTGAATCTGTATGGTGAATATTCGAATAATTCAATCAGGTGCAACAAACACTCATATATATCAACTTCGTACTTTATTTGGCATTTTTAACTTTTTGGGATTCGAGCGTCACTGATGAGTCTTTTGTAGACGAAACACGCGTCTGGCGTATATTCTAAATTAGTCCTGGTATCTATGATGAGAATATTTTATATAGAAGTTATGTTATAGAAATATGTTTTTTTTCAGTCAAAATAAAGTTGACTGTAGACCAAACATTACATGGAAACAGGATGCAAAGGCTAATTCGTTGCTCATTCAAGTAAACACCACGTTAACACAATGTTAACTGCATTATTTTAGTAAATATTTTAAAGTTTACCACTACGTAACGAGAAATAAGACTCTTCTATATTTGTTGATAGTAAACACATGTATTGTCGGTTATCAACTCTAGTGCAAACAGTTAATCGATGTATCCTAGATACATAGTGGGATCATATCATATGACTCGCGATATAAATGTCCAATAAACTCATCATAGATACCAGGACTGAATTTTGTATATACGCCAGACACGCGTTTCGTCTACAAAAGACTAATCAGTGGCGCTCGAATCCAACAAAGTTAAAAAGGCTAAATGAAGAACGCAGTTGAAGAGCATTGAGGACCAACAATACTAAAAGTTTTGCCAAACACAGCTAAGGTAATCTATGCCTGAGGTAGAAAAGCCTTAGTCTTTCAAAAATTAAAAATTTTGTAAACAGTTAATTTATAAATATAACCATATCAATGATAATTCATGTCAGCACAAAAGTGCTGACTACTGGGCTGGTGATCTCTCCGGGAAATAAATCTCCACCAGCAGTGGCATCGACATAGTGGTTGTAAATAAACTTTCTGCTTTTGATGAATTTGTAGTTCAACGATTACAACGCATAATATGATACATAATCCATCGTTGTGATGTCATTCTATTTATCTACCGTGGGGTTTTCTAGAACAAACGCTTTCTTAATATGTTACGGACATGGACTCACCTCATTAAATTCCATTGTTTTCTTTGTATGGGCTTATTTTGTGAATATTCAAAATGGCTGATTTTCTGATATCTTTTCGCTAATGAAATTCATCAAAAAGCTACCCTTAACTTTTGTAATTCATATGCTTTCACTTAGGTAAGAACCCCACCTTAAAATAGTTAATGTGTCACATCGACGAAACCTCTCGAAACCAAGGGGTTCAAATAAGATGTCTGTTCTATATATTATATAATTCACAACAAAACTTAGAATTATGTCTATGATACGGAAAAAACTAACTATCAAAATTTATGTAAAATAAATCCAGTGTCTTATTTTCTTTCATACATCAGGATGGACACGTGCCGGTGTAAATCAAATACGTATGCATAGGTAAAATAACGATAAAAACATGTCTTATTGGTCATCTCAACTCGATTGCTTTTCTCCCTTTCGCAAAGTCGGCTCGAGCGAAAAAAACGATCACGTTGAGATGACAAACGATAATCTATAAATATAGCAAGGATTTAGTTTTCTTATTTTCTAGTCGGATAATTGAGTTTTTTTGTACCTCATAGTGGATTGACTTGAAACGGAATACGTTTCTTATAAAAGCCATGGATATTGTTTTTATGGGTAAAATGTTTAATATTTTGACATTATGCAATAATAATTATGTTTATTAATTAAAGCATTTCGAAATGCATTAAAACATGTTGTAAAAGGGCGACCATATATACTGTCATCACTTTTTCTTCAAGCATTGCCTATTTAATAGTCATCAAAGCTACCAGGATTATAATTAAGTACGCCAGACGCGCGTTTCGTCTACTTCGTGGACTCATCAGTGACGCTCATATCAAAATATTTATAAAGCCAAACAAGTACAAAGTTAAATCTGCCATAATATTGGTGACAACAAGTTTTTTTTTTTTTTTAATATTTTTCACAAATAATAAATGGGCAGAGTAAATGCACATTTTATATATGGACGTACAGATAAAGTTGTACAAATCTTAAGTAAACATCCTTTAACTAATGACTAAACGGACACAAAGGAAACGCGTGCATTTTCAAGGTATAATTCCGTAAAAGCGGAAATTTGAGAAAACATATGAAATAAGTAACGCAGCGTTAATGTGCATATATTTTATGTTATGCTTGGTCTGGACCGAACTGTGTGTACTAATTTGAAAGGGTTTTCTAAAAAAGTTGATCAGATTCAAAATGACTGATAGTCAAATATTTATTTCAAAATCTTTACCCGAACCTCCGAGAAACAAATTATTTCAACATCTTTATCCAAACCTCTGTCTTGGTTCCGTTTCATCGATGATGTTGACATGAAATCCCAACAAAAATTGGATGCTTTTATCAGACATGCAAACAACGCCCACCAGTCAATTAAATTTACATATGATTATCCGACTCTAAGATATCTTTCTTAGACCCAACTACATCTGTAAAGGACTGTGTCATATCAACAGACCTCTTCTGTAAACCTACAGATAAACATCAGTACCTTTTCTCCCCAAAGCTGTCACCCCAAACACTGTACAAAAAGTATCCCGTACAGTCTAGCTCTCAGAGTAAAGCGGAATTGCTCTGAGTAGGCTGTAGCGGTTACATGAACTTCGCGGATTTTTAACCAAACGAGGTTATAAGAAATGGGACATAGATAAGGGGTTTTAAAAAAACTTGCTATCACCATCATACATCACAACGAGGATTGGTCAAAGGCCGACAGACTTGCTCGGGAAAGTTTTTGGATTAGAAAACTCAGGACAGTTTCCCCAGAGGGCATTAATGAAAAAACATAGAAAAGTCATTCATTTTCCCTACAATCACTAATTTTCCTGCCATTTCTTGTGTCCATTAACTCCGGCTTCCGTACTAGACTACTCATTTTTCAGGAATTTTTGAATTATACAGTTGGCAGAGAATTGTAAATACGCAGCCACGTTCAATTACTTACCCTTAGTAAAAATTTATTACTCATTTTTCTTATCGTCAAATTACTATATATTTGGGTTGTTTAAATACATAGTCTCTGTTACAATTGCTCAACCGTTGTCATATTTTTGGGGATGTTATTGTTACAGATCAGCTCAATTATCTATAGTAAATGATCCTACAAATTAATGCAAGATACAGTCACAGAAAATAATTATATTTATAAGTACGTCTGAGTCAGTGACAACTCTACAACAGATTTATCCATCGGATCACCAGCAATGATGGTGATTCATGGCTGTGTACATAATGTATATACAACTCGTCTAAACATCAACCCAACAATGTTAGATCTGTAACGAAAGCAAATTTTTTGTTCTTCCCTCACCGGGATTCGAACCCATGCTACTGAGATATCGTGACACCAAATCGCCTGCACTGTATCCAGTGCGCTAGACCACACGACCACCTTGACTTCACAATAATAAAGATTTCGGTGGCCGTGTGTTACTTTTCCTCGTCAGTTTTAATCTAGCGTCGTAATACAGTACATGATATATAAGGCATGGAGATTTTTTTGTTAGAGATTAGCTCAATTATCTATAGTAAAGGATCCTACAAATTAATGCAAGATACAGTCATAGAAAATACTTATATTTATAAGTACGTCTGAGTCAGTGACAACTCTACAACAGATTTATCCATCGGATCACCAGCAATGATGGTGATACATGGCTGTGTACATTATGTATATACAACTCATCTAACATCAACCCAACAATGTTAGATCTGTAAATCGCTTTCGGAAATTTTTGTATATATATATATGTAGAGAATTATATATATTTCATTAGGGTCTTTATATTATTCTTTTGACATTGTCTGTAATAAAACAAAGTTTCAAAATTAACGAACAACAACCAAACATATTTTTGTTGAGGTAAACCAGTTTACCAAGCTTCAAGTCCTATTATTTGTCGAAATGTGCAATAAATAATCGGTTCATAAATATTTGTACTGTTGTAACTTATTGTAACAAGTAATCCCAAAATCAGTCTTTTAAAAGAAGGACTTGCAATCTTTGTACAATTATGATTATAATGATAATTTAATATGTTACAGATGCAGAGAAGCAGACTGTTAAATTAATCAAATGGTATAAAATTTTAGCAAATGAAATTGATTTAGACAAAAATGGAATGGTAGACAAACTTTCCGCAAGAGGGGTTATAAGTTTGGAGGATTATACAAAACTTGAATCAGAAAAAAATACCAAACAAGAGAAAACTAGAGAAATTATAGAGAATATAATTAGAAGAAATGTTTTATCTGCCCCTACAATCTTCCTTGAAGTTCTTCAACAAGATAGCTGCTATCAGGAATATGCTACCAAAATAGAGGAAACCGATGTGACACAGCGTGACCTCGAATTACTGTATATTGGTATGTTATAAAACATAAATCACTCATAACAAAACCTATGCTATGAAAAATACTTTTATTCGTTCAGTATATTTTTTTTTTGGTTTTTGTGGATGGATTTCTGTGTCCAACGAAATATACCAACTTTGTTCAATTCAAGGCATAGAACATTCCATTGCAACGACATGGATACGGGCATATGATCAAAGAATACATCGAATATCAGCATAAGGTTTTTTTGGAATATATACAACTTCAAAAATTAAATTTAATCTCCCAAAACCAGAACTGAACCACTTTCAACCTTTTTATTCTCATGAATTACTAGTTTTTGTCGATAAAAATCAGACTACCGATTATGAGAAGCGATGATGAAATGTGCATCATATCTCCGTATGATTCTTATACGAATATTTTTGAAAATTGATAATTGATTATTGTTATTAACTAAGTCAGGAATTTGATAATTTATATCATTTCTTTTGATGGGTTTGAACTTTGATTTTGCCATTTGATAAGTTGTAACATGTTCATATGCAAAATAAAATATGATGTAGTATGATTGCAATTGAGACACAATTTTCAATTCTCGACATGATTGTAAAGGATCCTAATATTTAAAATAAAACCCTGTGGTATATCAAAACAACATACAATTAGAGGTCTTTTTTTATAAAACAAGTACAAAAATGTAAGAGTTATTGATGCATTTGTATAGCTACATTGATCACGAAAACGTCGTATCAATATGAATTTTTTCTATTATCTATAATATATGTCCGTTGCCCTTTAGGAAGAACGATTAGAGACGGAAAAAATAAGAAGAAACGAAGAAAAACAAGAAAAAGAAATGGAATGACTGGTAAATATAATTACTTAGAACTATCCACTTTTGTTCAAAAGAAAGGAATGTTAGCAGTTATAGGTATCGATATGACCTTGAAAAAAACCCATAACAATATGTCGGCTTTCAAAGTCCGCGGCAAGAAAATATAAAACACTTGAATGAGGAACACTAACCTTATTTATTACAAAATATTTTAGCAAGGTAAAAGGATGACAAACAAGTATTAACAACAAACACTGAACTACTGGCTTCACAAATATGTATATTGTCAATCAGCCTTTTATCTCTACTTCATAGGATTTGTATAATACATTGTAATAGTAATAGGTCAGTTTTTTTGTGTTTGGAATAATTTTAATGTGTACATGTCTTTCAAGCAGGTATTGTCTGACATTTGCATTCAAATGAGCAACAGGTAAACTCTATTAATTGATTGAAATGATAAAACCTTGACAATGAAAAGTTGATGTGACACTAGTAGAAAAACTTTCATATTATAGATGTTTTTCCAAAGATAAGTAAAACCGGCATAAGAATTTCAGCATGTACACCCTCTTTTGTCTTAATGACAGTACATATTAACTTTCATTTTTATTCTTTGCCAACGGGAAGAACCAGTCAGTACGTATGCATCACCATATTGAAAAAAACATAGTATTTATTTGTTGACCAGACATATCAACGAATATGTGTATATTATGAATGAAACTAAGTTTTACTATCTTAAATAATTCCAACTGATACGTTCTATAAAAGCAAAAATTAAAAAAATATGCATATTTTAAATCTACACATTAGATTTCATGATCGATAAGATAGAGACATGGGAGATGGATGACAGCCTTTACATACACAGAAGAGCCACCGAGCATGTGTTTACCTGTATCAACAAACACAAATGTGTAAGTGTGACAGGACCATCTGGTATTGGAAAACTGCCTTGGTAAGACATGTTGCTCTTCAAATGGAAACAGATGGATACACAATCCTTCCAATTGTAGATGCAAAAGAATTAAAAGATAATTATAAATCTGACAGAAAAACATTGTATATCGTGGACGATATGTGTGGAAATTTTACAGCAAACCAAAGTCGGATAGAAGAATGGAAGAAATCAATGAATGATATACAGAGTATCTTAAAAAACAGTAAATATAAGTTGATTTTAACATGTAGACTACAAGTTTTTCAAGATAATGGGTTTGGAAATTTAGAAATTTTCAAAACATGTGAGTGTAATTTAAGGACTCAGAATTTAACTTTATCATCCCATGAAAAAGAACAAATGACTGTTGCGTATTTTGAAGAACATGCATCCGCTGCACTCAAACATTTAGGTAGATATGAGTTCCTTCCCCTTTTTGTAAATTATATCATGTTGAAATATCAAATCCTCAATTTGAATTGGAAATGATTTTCAATGACCCGTTTTCATTTTACAGAAAAGATCTGAATCTCATGTTGAACGATTGTAAAGAAGGTATTTACAAATACTGTGCTCTGTTACTGTTAGTTATACACAACAACGAGTTAGAAATGAACCATCTTTCAGATAAGGATCCTAATATTAAAGAAATAATAAAAGCCATAAAAGATGTATTTGACATAGATGAAGATATAACAGGTAAGACACTCAAGACTCAATTGCAAATACTGATAGGGACGTTTGTGACGTATGATAAAGGCATCTACAAAACTATCCATGACAAACTGTTTGATTTCCTAGCTTGTTATTTTGGAGAAAAAGATCAAGTTCCAAACATATTGATAAAATATGCCAATGCCAGATTTATTCGTGAGAGATTTGTTGTCACAGATGAAAATGAAAGTGTCCGCAATTCAATACCTTTATCTAATGACAAATTGCAACTGTACATGAAAAGAGTGTTTGACGATATTGTATGTTCGTGTAATGTGCATAACGACATAAGGGAAAATAAAAACTTTGATGATATAAAATTTCGTAATATGCTCTTTGACTTCATGGACCATCTTTCCCAACAGGAAATATCTGCCCTCATTGAAAGAGCAAACTCAAGCTTTTTAAATACCATGTTCGTTATGAGAACTAAAGATGTCAAAGACAATAAAAGAGATAGGTTTGAAGAATTTAAATGTTATGAATTTATTTTGACTGATGCTATGTTGCAGCATTACATTGAGAAATGGTTTGAATGCTTGATTGAGACTAATTCTACGGGGAGATTTATGAAGAACAATAGGCTTTTGACAAATGTTACATTCTGCAATGCCTTGAAATTCTTCATAAAACAACTAAGCCCAGAGAGAATTGATCTTTGCATTCAGACAGGGAGCAAAGATTTTTTAAATACAATGTTTGTCATGACAAAAGATAGTATCAAAGACTATTCTAAGAACCGATATGAATGTTTTGGAATTATTATTCCTGATGATCTGCTACATCAATATATTAATAGGGTGTTCGATGATTTGACCAAATCATCCGATTGTTTAGTGGACAAAAATAAAAATAGAACATTTCGGACTGTTGAATTTCGAACTGATTTTCATACCTACATGAGACAACTTACGACAGAAAAAATTGCTACACTCATTCAGACAGCATCGGATGATTTCATCAATAAAATGTTTTTCATGACAGAGGAGATCGTACCAGTAGACGGCGAGTACCCGAATTGCAAAAGCTTTGGTATTGTTATTCCTGATGATCTTTTACAGCAATACATTCAGAGGTTGTTTAATAATTTGACAAAAAGTCAAAAAACAAGATTTGAAATTAACCAAGAAATGTATGAAAACAGACCATTGATGAATGGTACATTTTGTACTGCTTTTTGTACATACATATTACAACTAACCACAGAAAGAATCGCTTCTCTCATTCAGACATCAAAATCTGACTTCATCAATAATATGTTTGTCATGTCAGAAGATAACAGCAACGAAGATCGTACGGATATACTCAAAAGTTTGCGTATTGTCATTCCTGATGATCTGTTACAACAATACATTCAAAGGTTGTTTTATTTTTGGACTGAGGAGGTAGGGTACACCATTGAAATGAATAGGCTTTTAAGAAATGTCAAATTTTGTAATGCATTTCGCACCTACATAAAACAACTAACTAGTGAACAAATTGCGTCACTCATTCATACAGCAGATCATATGTTCATCATTAGAATGTTTGTTATGACAGAAGATGATATAAAAAAAACCTCTAAGTGCCAAGATGGATGTTTTGGTATTGTTATTCCTGGTCATCTTGTACAGCAATATACTGAGAGGTTATTTGATGATTTAACCAAAACCGCTTCACTGAAGTACATTACAGCAAACAATAAACCATTGATGTGTTTATCATTTTGCACTTCCTTTCGTGTCTACTTACAAAATCTAAACCCTGAAAAAATAACTTCACTTATTCAGACAGCAGACAATGATTTTATCAATGAGATGTTTGTTATGGAAGAGGAGGACATGAATGAAAACGCTGAAAACGCATTTGAATTTTTAGGCATTGTTATACCTAATGATATGTTACAGCTATATCTAGAGAGATTGATTAACGAATGGAGCATTTCATTGTATCTTGAAATATTCATCAACAAAAATAGGCCATTGATGAATGTTACTTTTCAACGTGCTCTACGTACCCATTTTAAACAACTATCCATAGGGAAAATTGCTTCATTAATTCAGACTGCAACGGAAGATTTCCTGTCAAAAATGTTTGTCATGACAGAGGAAGACATCAACAAAAACGCTGAGAACCGATATGAATGTTTTGGTATTGTTATTCCTAATGCTCTGTTACAACAGTACATTCAGAGGATATTTGATTATTTGACCTATATCCGTTGGGTAAATGAAACCATAGATCAAAACAGACCATTGAAGAATGTTACATTTCGAACTGCTTTCAACATCTATTTAAGACAACTAACGACAGAAAATATTGCTTCACTCATTCAGACAGTATACTGGGAAGATTTCATTAATTTAATGTTTATCATTACAGAAGATGACATAAAAGATGACTCTCAAAATCGATACGAATGCATTGGTATTGTTATTCCTGATGATCTGTTACATCAATACTGTAAGAGGTTGTTAAAATCTTTGACCAAAACTATTTTTTTTAAGGATAATGTGAACGAAAATAGGCCATTGATGAATGTTACATTTCGTACTGCTTTTCGTTCTTACACAAGACAACTGACCACAGACAACATAGCTTCATTCATTCAGACAGCGGATGATGATTTCATCAATACAAGGTTTGTGATGACACATGATGAGATCGCAGAAGAGGACACCAATGAAAATTCTCAGAATCTATATGAATGTTTTTATATTATCATTCCTGATGATCTGTTACAGCAATACATTAGAAGGTGGTTCGCCGATTTGATAGAATCCGTTTACATAAAGAATACCATAGCTAAAAATAAACTATTGACGAATGTTTCTTTTCGTACTGCTTTACTCACCTACATAAGACAACTAACCACACACAGAATTGGTTCACTCATTCAGAAAGTGAATGATGAGTTCATTAATATAATGTTTGTCATGAAAGAAGGGGACATAAAAGATAACGCTGAGAACCGATATGAATGCTTTGGTATTATTATTCCGAATGATCTCCTACAGCAATACATTCAGAGGTGGTTGAAATGTTTGTCTAGAACTGATGAGGTGGAGACATTCATATATACCAATAGACCATTGATGAATGTTAAATTTCGTACTGCATTGCGTAAATACATGAAACAGTTCGACCCCAAAAAACACGATTCCATGATTCAGACTCGAATCAAAGATTTACTCAATACATTTATGAGAGATAATGAAATCAGAGACCGACGAAAATGCTTCAAATGTTTTAATTTCTGCTAGTCTAATACATAGAAAACTGGTTGTGACAAACACAAATTCGGTGATCAAATGAAATTGAGAAAGGAAATGGTGAATGTGTCAAAGCAACAACAACCCGATCATAGAGCAGACAACAGCCGAAGGTCACCAATGGGTCTCCAATAAAATTGAGAATGGACATGGGGAATGTTTCAAAGAGACAACAACCCGACCAAATAAAGAAAACAACAGCAGAAGGTCACCAACAGGTCTTCAATGTAGCGAGAAATTCCCGCACCTGGAGGCGTCCTTCAGCTGGCCCCTAAACAAATATATACTAGTTCAGTGATAATGAACGCCATACTAATTTCCAAATTGTACACACGAAACTAAATTCCTCATAATACTTTATCATTTTCTTTTAATACGGTTCAATCAACAGACTGACAGGTTATTGATTATCCTTGTTTACAATTACCATTTAACATATTAAATTATTATTAAATTGTACTAATAGCAACTCGTTATCACAGGAAAGTTTACCATTGAACATGCCTTATAGATATGGAT
>CM034354.1:28266597-28337817 GCA_019925275.1 Mytilus edulis
TGTGTATACTCTAAGTTTTTCTTTACTATACATTTTATACCCCCTCCCCTGTTTCAATTTTTTAAAGAATTTGAAAACAAGACTTAATTATTGCCAGCTTACCCTATTTGCATATTTTCTGATAAAAAATGCCTAGAACCTGTTAAAAACTGTTTTGATAACATATTGCAAGCATATCAGAATATCATAAATGTAATGTTTAACAGTCAATCATTACAACATTCAAGATTATATAAAGTATCCAATCCAGCCTCTATCTCCAGTCCACATCTTACTGTATGCCTATTTGTCAATTAAAGAACACATTTTCTGCCTCAAATGGTCAATTTAGAATTCTTGTCACAACAGTATCATCTTTAACCATATATCTGACACAATTTAGCTACTATATATACTAGAAGTGTTCAAACAAAGCCATATTTGCAATAGTTGTATGTATGCAGATACCAGTCTGAGATATAAATTCACTCAAAATGTTGTAGAGATGACTGCTAACATTTGATTTTTGCATAACTTTCAAGCATAGTTATTGTTTTCTATATCAAGAACTTTAAAATCATAAAATCATAGCATTTACAAGTTAAATTATTTGTTTTATGACCCAAGGGTAGGCAATTTTCTATGTTTCTTGCCCCTGGGGCCTCACATTTCCTAAATAATTCTGCTGTTTCTAGCAATTTGGAATATTTAGTACATATTCGAAATAGAACACACTATTGTAAGTTTTCTTGAGATATTTTTGTTTTTCTAGCTTGTATTTATTATGTCGTGATGACAAATAAGGAGATTTAGGTGTTGCGGCTTACTTTTGGATTATCGAAAGGACACAAATACCCCATAAATAATATTCAGGAAGGATCTATGAGTTTCAATGACTGCGAAGAGTAAAAATAAGCACTTCTTAGCAATTTAACTTACAAATATGCAAATATTATGATTTAATTTTGTATCCATGACTTTAAGTAAACTATGCATACTGTAAACTGTGAATTTATGCTGAGTCATCATATTTAAGGCCCAGAATTCTATCAATCTTCATTAAATATTTATAAAACTTCTTATTTGAGTTAATTTCTTTAAAATCTGTGAAATTAAGCAAATTTGGTTAAATTCTGAACATTCCCTTTTTCACCCTATATAGGTTGCATTTCTGTAAATATTGACAATGCAATTTCCCATAAAAACTCCTTTTACGGCTAAAACTGTACCACTTTTACCATGAAGTTTTGAAAAAAATCTTATCGTAGAATTGAAAGTTCTTATGCACCACAATTTTTTTCAAAGGTCAAAATATAGGGCTGTGCGGCATATTTTCAACGTTTATATGCCCTGAACTTCTCAGAGTTTAAACTTACACTAATTTTCTTAACTACCTCTACCTCGAATGAAAGGTTACCACAGATTTCAATGTAAACAATATGCACGTGTTTATTTACTGGTAACATTCCCAAGTTCTGTCTCTGCGATAAGGAACACAGAGAGCATAACTGGGAACCAGTATGTAAACAAAATGAATTATCTATGAATATTCAATTACTCCCCAAAAGAGGCGTGTTTTGAGAAACAGCTGTATTTACAAAGTGCAACCTATAACCTTAGATTCAAAATATTAAGAATCATGGATGATTTCATTTTTCGTACCCCCAAAATGAAATAACATCACGTTATTGGTTAAATTTCCTTTGTTTATGTCATTTTTAACCAATCAGACGTTTTGGTGTATACTTTGAATAATATTACCCAGGATGCATTAGATTCTGTAACGGCGAATTCCTTAGATGGAATATAACCGAGCAGTTAAAAATGATAAAAATATGGATATCCTCTGCATACCAGTGTTTCCTTGCTATGCAATTAAATTTCATAAATCATTTTGACATGTGTTTCGCATAGAACATCAATGATACAAATTAAACAGTCAATACATGTTGAGTGGTCTAGAGCTTATGACATGAGGCAAAGCGATTGATAATGTAATGTATCAAAGGTGTGAGTTCAAACCCCGTTGGGAGACATACAGATCTTATTATAATACTGTTTGTCTTAATTTTAAGATTTATATGAGCTTGCATCCCAGCGAGGGAAGAACAAAATGTGTTTCCTGTAATTTGAAGATTTAATATCATTGTGCTGATAAAAGAGTATGCTATGTGTATTCAGTCGTGTACATATTTAACTAATCTACAATCAATGCCATCGTCAAACCTAAGTAGTTATCAAAGGTACCATACTTATAATTTAGTACGCCAGACGCGCGTTTCGTCCACGTAAGACTCACCAGTGACTCATATCAAAATATTTATAAAGCTACAGAAGTTCAAAGTTGAAGAGCATTGCAGATCTAAAATTACAAACAGTTAGGCCAACAACGGCTAAGGTAATCCATGCCTAAGATAAGAAAATCCTTAGTAATTTACAAAATCCATAATTTTGTAAACAAGACATTCATAAAAAAGACCATATGATTGATATTCATGTCAAAAATGAAGTGCTGACTACTGGGCTGGTGATACCATAGGGGACGAAACGTCCACCAGCAGTGGCATCGATCTAGTGGTGTAAATAGTTAGCAAAGGTACCAGGCTTATAATATATCATGTACTGTGTATCAAAACTTAGCCACCAAAAGCTGAATTATTAGATCAATCTAGTTAGCCGTGTGGTCTTGAGCGATAGACACAGTGCAGGCGGTGTTACCACTTTATCATAATAGCATGGGGTTGAATCCCAGCGAAGAATTTATGATTGTAGTGCTGATATTAAGAGTAATTATAAATATAAATAATTTATATATAAATAATTTAATTTTGGATGTAACGCGTATTCTGATTGGCTGACGTTATTTTGTTATGAGCCCATAGACATAATTTAGTCATGTGACCGTGACGTCATCAACGTTTTTTATGGTTTTATACGGTTTAAAATGGATTTAGAATGAAATGACTGTAATATTTTTTCTGTCGATTCGAAATAACATAAAAAATGTGGTGCACACTGTTAAATAACCCGCTACGCGCGTTATTCAGTGTGCACCAAATTTTTTATGTTATTTCTTCATAGACAGAAAAAATATTACAGTCATTCCTTAAATATATAAATAGTTGTGTCGAAATGTCTTAACATAAACAAAAATGAAACACATAGGCCTTCCATAAAAAAATTTAAGTATGGACTGTTAGAAACAAAATAGGAGTATAAAACCAAAAGGATTATAGAAAAACAAGTTGAAGACAGCCAGACATTTCGATGCAAAAAAGAGAAAGCAACAATGAACCAGGGGTTTCGGTCATATCTCAAAGTACAATATTTAAACTCAAAACAGCAAATCCAGCATTTTGATTGGGTGAATTCTGAGTCTGAGTACGATCATCATACTCCAAAGTTTTATCACACATGACCAGGAGTGGAAAAAATAGCATATCCACATGTAATAATGAATACTTTTTAAATAACCCTATTTATATATGATCGATTTATAAAAAGCTTGTTATTTTGAAACGGAGTTGCGAACATTCGTAACAAAATAATAATCCAATACGTTCTGTTTTTGTTAGAATATAAATTTAATAGATGCATAGGGCTTCATTGTTTGACAAAATCGGAAACCCGAAAGTGGAAAGTGAAACTCACAGATTACAGTCCTTGGGTCGTGTAAACTTTCTAAAAAAATGTATGGTGTAATGCTGTATGGCATATGGTGCAATGATGGAAGGTGTATGGTGCAATGGTGTCTGGTGTAAGGGGAATGATGTAATGTTATAACGTGCGATCGGGAATGGTGTGCATGAATGGTGTACGACATTTAAAACTATGCAAGATATTGATGAGTACTGATTTTCAATTTTATACATTAATTTACAATATTTTAATAAAAATTCGTTTTTTATAAATAAATAAATTTGTAGTGGCACGCTTATTTTGAAATTAAATTGCAGTATGAGTAATGTGTAAGGTGTATGGTGCAAAGGTAAAACGTGTATGGTGTAATGATACAGGGTGTATGATGTAATTGTGTATGGTGTTAGTGGGAAGTTTATACCCTCCAAAAACTGTATCGAAAAGTCGGTTATGTTCCAAGGACGAACAGACAAGGATGCGTTAAAATTATCGTAATTAAGACATCAAGTATATCAATGTATATGCATGTTCTATGTTGCAAATGCATGTAGAGCCATATATCAGTAAGTATTTGCACTCTTTGTACAAAAGATCACGAACTGGAAGCACGTGACAGGAAGTTGTAATGGTAGATTGTCAGACATATCCAGCAGCTTAATGTCTGATGTAATTTTTAAAAACATATCTTATTATTTATATAATATTAATATTTACATGTTTAAGAACATCTTGATAGAACTGTCATTGTGACTAGCAGTTTTTTACTTTTACTTTGATTATTCATCAATTAATTTTATTAATTATGTATTTACATTGTATCACAGATTAAAATTATTCATTAATTGTGTGTACATTTGTGGTAATACGTTTGATTGATTAAGTGAAGAAGACCATTCTAATTGATATTTTGTTGTGTCTTTCTTTGTTGTGATGTTATACTGTTGTTTCAGAAAAGGGAGACGGATTGTGTCTTTCTATGTTGTGATGTTATACTATTGTTTCAGAAAAGGGAGACGGATTATGTCTTTCTTTGTTGTGATGTTATACTATTGTTTCAGAAAAGGGAGACGGATTATGTCTTTCTTTGTTGTGATGTTACACTATTGTTTCAGAAAAGGGAGACGGATTGTGTCTTTCTATGTTGTGATGTTATACTATTGTTTAAGAAAAAGGAGACGGATTATGTCTTTCTTTGTTGTGGTGTTATACTATTGTTTCAGAAAAGGGAGACGAATTGTGTCTTTCTTTGTTGTGATGTTATTCTATTGTTTCAGAAAAGAGAGACGGATCGGTACCATTAAAACGTTTAATCCCGTTTGTACCTATCCCCAGGAATCTGATCGTCAGTGGTTGTCGTCTGTTTATGTGGTTCATAAGTGTTTCTCGTTTCTCGTTTTTTATATAGATAAGACCGTTGGTTTCCCCGTTTAAATGGTTTTACAGTAGTATTTTTTGGGCCCTTTACAGCTTGCTGTTCGGAGGTCTGGAGTGAGCAAAGGCTCCGTGTTGAAGACCATACCTTAACCTAAAGGTTTACTTTTATAAATTGCGACCTGGATTGAGAGTTGTCTCATTGGCATTCATACCACATCTTCCTTTATCTAGTCACTCAAAATCGTGACGAATATCTATTGTATTTTGATTATCTTTGCTTGCAATTTGTTGACATCATATAATTGTTTGTAGTAGATATATTTTCCATTTTTACTGTATCATGATCATACAGCAATTTCTGGTTTTATTAGGTCTTTCCACTTTTCTGTGGAAGGACCTATTGGTTTTCTTCTTTTTCTTTTTTCATTTTTTTGCCGTCCGCCTTATTTTGTTCTTGCGATAAATATTAGTTTCGCAATACGTCGCTTAGATATTTGGAATATGATATCGAACAGTTTATTCGCCTTTGAAATTTATTCTGCGTTACCAAATAATTTCTATGTAGGAGTTATCTCCCCGTACACTGTTTTGTGCCCGCATCTCCTCTTTAAGCATAAAAGAAAGCGACAAATTTATTTTATAAAATTGCTCGTTATATCCTTTGCATGGCATGTTCTATTTTGACCGGAGCGCTATCAACACTCTTTATGGGAGTTATTTCCACTTATGCATCAAGTGATATGAATTTTATCTTGTAAACCATAAGTGATAGAGATCTAGAATCTTTTGATTGGATATCCATGGCCCACAAAAATGAAAATTAGGTCAAGGTCAAAGGTCAAGGTCATATTCAAAATTGTGAATTTGGCTTATTATCACTTATTTCCAAAAACAATACAAGATATCGACAAATTATTTTTACTAAATTGATAATTGCGATATGTCCTTACACGTACATTTTGATTGCAAGGGTATGTTGAACGTAAAAGGGAGTTTTCTCCCCTCTTGTATTTAAAAAAAACGCATATGGTGATATAGCTCATTAACCAAATATAATATAATTAACACCTATGGTCTTTTGACTTGAGGTCCTTAATTGATAACCTTGAAATTGATCTCAAGGTCATAGCTTAATTTGACGTTCTAGATTTTGACCTTTGCTTTTACTTCATGTGTAAACATGATAAAGCCATGACACTTTTTGCAATATGTTTCAAGCCATTCAACTTTGAAAAAACAACCGGAAGTGACCTTGAGTAAACCGGAATTATCTTTTTTTGTACTTACTTAAATAAAAGTATATAGAAGCAAATAATTTTAGAATAATTGTTGAGAAAGTATTCAAATGGAATCGGTAGTTACATATTTTCAAACATGAAGTAACAAACTATCTCCCTTATCTTAAAATATTGTATATAAACCATATATTTTTGCAATAAACTATCATTTGACGATTAAAGATGTTCGCTTGTCATGTTTTTGGATTTTTGTCCGATTTTCGGAATCCTCTGGTTTTATCCATTAGGATGCCTTAAAAAAATTGCCCATTGACCCCCAATTGTTATTTTATGAAGCTTTTACAGGTATAATTATCAACCATTTGTAAAAGACCTATAAAATCCTTGTAATTTGTCAATTGACCCCCACTTTTTTTATTTTATGAGTCTTTAACAGGTTTAATTATAAGCTATCTGTAAAAGTCCTATAAAATCCTTGTTATTTTTTAATAGTTTATGAGAACTTAAACTTGTCAATGTTACAGCTATGAAAAATCAAGAGAGAATATTTTCCCGCCAAAATTTCTATGGCTATTATCTCGAAAACACGCACATTGACCTATATATTGTTTTTGCTATTTTTTGTTCCTTTATTTTTCCTCTATTATTATATACTAGTGTTATGAAAAGCTTGTTATTTTAAAACTGAGTAGCTAACTTCCTTAAAACTAATCGTACTACTTTAATATTTAAACACAGGTTTTTGGTGGACACACCTTCAATTTTTCTCTGAACAATTGGTTTTGAATTATAAGGTCTTTTCACTTTTCCGTGGAAAGACCTATTGGTTTTCTTCTGAGATTTTATTTTTCTTCCGCCTCTTTTGGTTTTTGTGTAGTATTGTGTTTTCGCAAAATGTCGCTTGGATCTTTCACACATGATATCGAACAGTTATTGCGCTTTTGAAACTGACCCTGTTAAAATGTACACTTTACGGTGTAAGAGTAATCTCCCCGTACACTGTTTTTCGTGTGTCCACTACTCTTTCGCAATCGTTGTAAAAGATTACGACAAATTTAGTTTACCAAATTTTAAAGTGCTTGCTATATTTTCAAGATGCTGAGTCGGATTGCCCCAAAGTACTCCGGAGTTTCCATATGAGAGTTATTTCCCCTTATGAATTTGATATAAGTGATATGCATAAAAAATGTGAGCAATATGTTAGTCAAGACATTATCTAAGTAGAGAAAATATGTCGAAATGATATGCGTAGTATTTTAGGGGTTTTCATGCCACTGAAATGAAAAAATGAACAAATTGACTAATTATAGCTTCAAACTTTTCAGCTCTCAATTATCTTTGTAAATCATCCCATGCCCACAACTACTTATCTGGCCCCACCCATCCCCCACCCTCCCCCTTTTTTTTAGGAATCTTATTTCTATTTTATTATGAAAGTGCTAATCCTTCTCTTTTTATGAATAAATTTCTTTCTGAAATACAAATCTATTGCTGCAAAATAAAATCTGCTCCAAATCATGTACAGGTATATCTGTAAATTAATGATAAACCTTTTGTAAAAGTACTATAGCACCATCATTATTTTTGTGTGAATGAATGAGTCGACCAGTGGTCAGCGATTGGACAAAATTTTACCTGTTAATTAAATCGAGAAAATATATTTTCTGTTACAATATAAATCACGTGCAGTCCGCCTGGGTTAGAAAGTACAATCAATGACGTAGAATTCCCTCCATCGTAAATAATAGTAAAATCCTAGAATCAAATTTCTCAACATGCATTAAAATCAAATCTGTCGTGTGTTCCTGTAAGTATGTGTACGAAAAAAACATTAATTCAAACGAGAAAACTAATGGCCTTATCGGGGCCTTTTATAGCTGACTATGCGGTATGGGCTTTGCTCATTGTTGAAGGCCGTACGGTGACCTATAGTTGTTAATGTCTGTGTCATTTTGGTCTTTTGTGGATAGTTGTCTCATTGGCAATCATACCACATCTTCTTTTTTTATATGATCCGACATCAATGGCCTTTAAATGAAAGAAAATTAAATCCGTTTGCACATTCTTTATACATAGATGTGGTCAGGACCTCTTCTCTCTCTGCAAAGGATTAAAATAAACTCTTTATTAAAATAAAATCTTTTTGAGTATATCTGCTTGGTGCATGTGACGTCACAATCACTGCATCCGGGACTATCTAAAATGAAATAGTTTTCACCTTTTCGAGAAAAAAAATGTGCACGCAGGTCAGGTTCGTTTTCCTGTAAATACAAAATTAAGATCAATAACTAAATAAAACACGATACACATTCTAGGAAGCCCTATAAAACATTTATAAAAGAAGATGCAAGGAATTTTTTTTTTTGTTGGCGTGAATATATGAATATATCCTTGCATGTTCCTACAAATATCATAATGTCAATAAACTCTAGGGACCCGTTTTCACGTGCTCATACAGCCAAGGTCCCAAGTGTTTAAACACGGCCACTAAGCTCTCGATTTATTTTTTAGTGTATTCCAAAAGGTGTGGTCTCACGTGTTTAATAACGGCTTCAAGGCTCTCTATTCCTTTTTATTTGTATTTCTAGACGCTTGGTCTCGTGTTAAAACACGGCCACTAGTCTCTCAATGCCTCTTCGCGTGTTCCTAGAGGCTAGGTCTCGAGTGTTTGAACACAAGCACTAGGCTCTCAATGTCTTTTAATGTGTTCCTAGAGGCCAGTTCTCGAGTGATTAAACACGGACACTAGGCTCTCACTGCCTCTTTCGCGTGTTCCTAGAGGCTAGGTCTCGAGTGTTTGAACACGGGCACTAGGCTCTCAATGTCTTTTAATGTGTTCCTAGAGGCCAGTTCTCGAGTGATTAAACACGGACACTAGGATCTCAATGCCTCTTTCATGTGTTCCTAGAGGCTAGGTCTCGAGTGCTAAAACACGGCCACTATACTCTCAATGCCTTTTTCACGTGTTCCTAGAGGCTAGGTCTCCAGTGTTTAAACACGGCCACTATACTCTCAATGCCTTTTTTCACGTGTTAGGGGCTAGGTCTCCAGTGTTTAAACACGGCCACTATAATCTTAATGCCTTTTTTCACGTGTTCCTAGAGGCTAGGTCTCCAGTGTTTAAACACGGCCACTATAATCTTAATGCCTTTTTTCACGTGTTCCTAGGGGCTAGGTCTCCAGTGTTTAAACACGGCCACTATACTCTCAATGCCTTTTTTCAAGTGTTCCTAGAGGCTAGGTCTCAAGTGTTTAAACACGGCCACTATAATCTCAATGCCTTTTTTCACGTGTTCCTAGGGGCTAGGTCTCAAGTGTTTAAACACGGCCACTATGATCTCAATGCCTTTTTTCACGAGTTCCTAGGGGCTAGGTCTCCAGTGTTTAAACATGGGCACTAGGCTCTCAATGCCTATTTCACGTATTCCTAAAGACTATGTCTGCAGTGTTTAAACACGGACAGTAAGCTCTCAATGCCCTTTTCATGTGTTCCAAGAGGCCAGCTCTCGAGTGGTTAAACACGGGCTCTAGGCTTTCAATGCCTTTTTCACATGTTCCTATAGGCCAGGTTTCGAGTGTTAAAACACGACCACTATGCTCTCAATGCCTTTTTTCAAGTGTTTTTAGAGGCTATGTCTCCAGTGTTTCAAAACGGGCACTAGGTTCACAATGCCTTTTTCATGTGTTTCTAGATGCTAAGTTTCCAGTGTTTAAACACGGTCACTAGGCTCTCAGAGCCTTTTTCACGTATTCCTAGAGGCTACGTCTAGAGTGGTTAAACACGGACACTAGGCTATCAATGTCTTTTTCACATGTTCCGTGTTTAAACACTTTACGCGTTCTCCATGTGTTTGACCAACCAACCTAACAAACCACCAATACATGCATGTTGTGGTCCCTTGTGTTTAAATACGGGTCCAAGATCGCATATGTTTCGTGTTTGCTTGTTTTATGCTTCCCCATCTCGAGTGTGTAATAAGTCAATCAATCGATCGATCAATCAATCAATCAATCAATCAATCAATCAATCAATCTTTCAATCCATTCATCAATCAATCAATCAATCATGTTTCGGAGGGGAAAGACCGTTAACAATTGTTTTTGAAACAATTCGCTTTTATTTAAGTCTTTCCACTTTTCTGTGGAAAGACTTATTGTATTCCTTCTGATTATTATTAGGTCTTTCCACCTTTCCGTGGAAAGACCTATTGAATTTGTTCTGATTATTATTTTTTTTTCTTCCGCCTAAATTTACAAAATACTTTACGTTGTAAGAGTTATCTCCCCAAACACTGTTTTTCTTGTGGCCACTACTCCTTCGCAACCGTAAAAGATTACGACAAATTTATTTTACCAAATTGCTCGTCACTTCTTCAGGATTAGGATATTCATTTGGACTGAAGTTATCCGGAGACTACATATAAGAGTTATTTCCCCTTATGCATTTGATATAAGTGATATGCGTTTCTAACTGGTAAACTATCAGTGATGTAGGCCTAGGGTCTTTGGATTTAAGTTCCTTGGTAAAAAAAATGAAAATAAGGTCAAGGTCAAAGGTCAAGGTCATATTCTAAATTTTGACTTTGGCTTATTTTCTCTAATTTTCAACAACCGTGAAAGATATTGACAAAATGTGTTTACTAAATTGTGAATTGCGACATGTTGTAACTTATAAATTTTGGTTGGAAGGGTGCGTAAACAATAAATGAGCGTTTTCACCCATCTTATATTTAAAATCATGCCTAAAGTGATATAACTCATTTACCATACATATTACAGACCAAGGGTCTTTTTATTTGAGGTTCTTGGTTAGTGACCTTGAAATTAAGGTCAAGGTCAAAGGTTAATAGGACGTTCTAGATTTTGACCTTTTGCTTTAAATTCATATTTATACATTATAAAGTCATAGGAACTGACATTTTAGATTGATTTTTAATATTTTGATAATAAAATAGATCTTTACTTGTGGAAAGACCTTCAATTGTTCTTTGAACAATTGGTTTTTAATTATTATTTTTTTTTTTTCTTCCGCCTAATTTTGTTCTTGCGATAAATATGTGTTTCGCAATATGTCGCTTAGAAATTTCATATATTGTATCGTACAGTGTATGCGCTTTTAAATTTCACTCTGCTTAGCTGAACAATTTTCTTTGTAAGAGTTATCTTCCTATTCACTGTTTACTAGATGTGTGCATCTCCTTCGTAACAAAAAAGATATCGACAAATTTCTTTGAGGCCCCTGGTTCCAAACTTAGAAAATGAAGTCAAGTTCAAAGATCAAGGTCAAGTTCTCAATGCTGTCTTTTCCTTGTAATGGCATTTTCTCTATACATTAAAGAACAAGTGCAAAATGTTTGCTTTATTGTAATGAAGATATGTTACATTTGGTCTGATACAATTGAATGGCATCTTAAAGGAGTTAGTGCTTCTGAAATGTTTTAATATAAGGTTATATGATTATAACTTAAACAAATTTCGTTATGAAGTCATATGACCTTACACAAAAGGTTAGGTGACAAATGACCTAAAAAAATGACAGCCGGAAGGGACCTTGAGAAAACAGGAAGTAGCAATTTTTGCCATTTTTTCATATCAAAGTACTCGTAATCCATATATTTTGCAATTCAAATACATTTACTTATCACTAAAGACTAGAAGTGACTTTCTGTAAACCGGAAGTGGTCAATTAAATCCCGGTTTACAGGCAAAAGTGTATAGAAACTATATGTTTTTAGAATCAATGTGAAAGAATCTATCATATGCGACCAAAAGTAACATTTACTTAACCGGAGATAGCATATGATCTCCTTCCGTTTACTTTTAAGCATATCAAAACCATTAATTATCGCATCAGTCTGAAGAAACTAGATTCTTTTCAAAATTTATTTGATGTGGAAAGGCCTTCAATTGTTCTCTGAACAATTGGTTTTTATTATTTTATTTTTTTCTTCTGCCTAATTTTGTTCTTGCGATAAATATTTGTTTTACCTAATATGTCGCTTATTTTTTTGGTATACGATATCGAAAAGTTTCTGCCCCTTTGGAATTTGCCCTGCGTAACCAAATATTTTTTTTGTAGGAGTTATATCTCGGAACAATGTTTTCCTTGTGCCCGTATCTTCTCCGTAACTGTAAATGAAAGCGACAAATTTATTTTAAAAAAATGCTTGTTATATCCATTGCATGATTTGTTCTATTTTGACCGAGGCCATATGAACACTCTATATGTTATTTCCCCTTATGCATTTGATACAAGTGATATGAATATCTATCTTGTTTACCATTAGTAATAGAGACATAAGATCTTTTGATTCGAGATCTGTGGCCCAAAACAAATCAAAATAAAGTCAAGGTCAAAGGTAAAGGTCATATTCTAAATTATTGAATTTGGCTTATTTTCACTTAATTTTAAAAACAATATAAGATATCGACAAATTATTTTTTACTAATTTGAAAGTTGCAACATGTCCTAACACGTAAATTTTGATTGCAAGGGTACGTTGAAAGTAAAAAGGAGTTTTCCCCCCTCTTGTATTTAAAAATACGCGTACCATGATATAACTCATTAACCAAATATAGTTAAGACCTATGGTCTATTAACTTGAGGTTCTTGATTAATGACCTTGACATTGATCTCAAGGTCATAGCTAATTTTCTGTCGTACTAAATAACGGGATTGAGCTGTCATTACTCAATAACGGGATAGAGCTGTCATTATTTGGATCTGATACTATGGTAACGGATTTGTTTAATTAAACTGATTTTTTATCTGTGTTACACATTTTGACTTTGACTTTGATATTTTGATTTCATTCTTTTAATGCTAAGATATAGATTTTATTATCTCACTGTTTTTAAAGATAACAAGACACTGAATAAAAAAATATCAGAAAAGCATACTAACGAAAAGAAAATTTACCCTTAATTTGGCTCATGTGCAAACGAAAGGTAATTATAACTTAAAAAAATCAGATGACTTTCAAAACCATTTACAGTTAATGCTGTTGACCAAAATGAAAATAACGTTGCAATATTGTGAGAATAAGCACCGTGCGAAATTCTTTAATTTTACTTTCTGATATATTGATGATGTCCTATTATTGAATAACCCATATTTCAGCCAATACTCACATCTTATATATCCCAAAGAACTTTTAATTAAGGATACTACTGATACTAGAAGTACTGCTTCATACCTTGATCTTTTCCTCAATATTGACACAGATTAGCGACTTTACACGAACATCTATGATAAACGGGACGATTTCAACTTCCGAATTATCAAATTCCGATTTCTCAGCAGTAACGTACCCTCTACCCGTTCGTATGGTTTTTTTACATATCTCAATTGATACGTTTTCTCATGCATTTTCACACTATAAGGACTTCATATACAGGAGTGTGCCCCTAACACAGAAATTGCTTCCATAAAGTTATAAAGAGGACAGATTAATTAAAAATGACACTCCGAATATTTTACGGACATCATCACGAATTGGTTGATCCATACGATGTGTCTTTGTTCAAACTAACTAAGGACATTTTTATCACGTGTTAGTTTGTGGTTCGTCATTTTGTCGTCTGACCTTTAATTACCGAACGTGACTTATTTCCGATTGTGACTGTGAGTGTGAATTCTCATTGACGTGTCGCGGTACTTTTCTATATTCAGTTTTGATGTTTTATTTGTTAATCTCATTGGATTTTGTTAAATGTCTTAACGTTTGTAGTTGTAAATCTTATTTTTTTCTGTTGTATTCGTGTGTTATAGTAAAGATAATTAGTCATCCAGTTCATTTATTAGATTTTAGTGTGGATCAACGAAATGTATACGATATATTTGGTTTACAGTTTGATTCAGAAGAAACACCGAAATAGCTTGATAATGCAATTAGTTATCTAATTATTACCACAATTTAATATTAATTTCTATTGAAACTGTCAATTATTCAAAAAAATCCTCATTCTATTTTTGGGAAACATTTTTAGAAATGCAAAAGTGACGTCACTTTATGAATTCAAATATGACGTCACTGCGTTGGTGACTTTTGTTAACATGTGCTAGTTTACATGTATGTAGTTTTATTCTATAGTAAGTCATCGCTTCAGTTTAATTATGTTTATCTATTATATAGTCATTTTATAAAATTTACTGTTTGCAATTATTCTAAATAATAAGGATGTTCTTAACTCAGGTAGAACACTCTAGCCGTATTGGTCGCAACGTTTTTGAACTTTTGGTCCTTTGTGCTCTAAAAATTTGTACTTTTTCGAACTTTTTTAATCACTGGTTAGTCTTGTGTGGTGTCTGGTGTATTAAATTTAAAATGTGGTACCTTTTACTAGCTGTTATTCGTGTGTTTCCCTGTCCTATATGTTGTCCCATTTTATGGTTTTTTTTTGTAGTCCTGCCATGTAATGTTGTCATTTTAATGTTATATTTAAAGATGCCATAAAAGTAGGAGGTTGGGCATGCCACAAAACTAGGTTCAACCCAGCATTTTTTTTTCTAAAAATGTCCTGTGCCTAGTCAGGGAAAAGGCCATTGTTATTTTATAGTTCGTTTCTCAGTGTGTTACATTTTAAAGTTGTGCTTCTGTTGTGTCGTAGTTCTCCCCTTATATTTGATGTGTTTCCCTCGGGGTTTTTTTTGTTACCCGGATTTGTTTGTTTTTTTCTCAATCGATTTATGAATTTCGAACAGCGGTATACTATTGTTGCCTTTACGTAATTGGTTGAATGGCAATTGATTAGAACGTTTATAACTAATCACACATTTTGGTGTACGCTTTTGGATATATATTAATCAGAATGCATTAAATTCTGAAACGGCGAATTGATAACTTCTGTGCCTAGAACGTGCAAAAATATCTATTTTCTGCTGAAAATATTGATTTATTTCATTGATCATTAATATCAATTCATTTGCAAACTATGTAAACATTGTGAGAAGCACAAGTGTCAATTAAAGACATGCGCGTACTTCAAGTGAAAACCCTGACAGCCATTTTAGTATATCATGTATATCTTCAAATTTTATTTCTTTTAAGTCTTGTGCTATATCAATGAAGTATATTGAACTACGCTTTAGAACAAGCCCGATTTTCTTTAACATAAAGCCTTGATTAAATTAATATGCTTTTTCATTATTATCTAAAAACAATTGTATATTGTGTATAATATATCAATATAATACTGTTTGTACCCATAAATATCTTATTATTATTGTGAGGACTCTTAGGAAGATAAGTTTTAACTAATGGGATCATCTTCTTGAAATAAAGATTATTTATTTATTTATTTGTTTGATATCGTTTCACTAGTTTTTAAACATTGAATGGTTATGACTCATATCTCTTTCATCCGGTGCCTTCTACTAACTAATGAATGTAGACAAAAGTAAAATAACAAAAATACTGAACTCCGGAATGTCCATAATCACATGGCAAAATCAAATGACAAAACACATCAAAAATGGACAAAAAACTGTCATATTCCTGACTTGGTACAGGCATTTTCAAATGTGGAAAATGATAGATTAAACCTGGTTTTATAGCGCCAAACCTCTTATTTTGTTGACATTCACATCAAATTCCGTTATATTTACAATGATGCGTAAACTAAATAGACATAATAAATAAAATAGTCAAAATATGGCTACAGCAGTCATCATCGTGTAACAATTTTAAAAGAAACAATTTAACAGAACACAAGAACATCTATCTACAAACACATTCATTGGTTCGCGTGTCTGACGTCAGAAAATTGTATACGTCACAGAAAAGTGCACAAAATAAGCATTTTTAATGTACAAATTGAACTGGAACCGTGCTCGACAAATTGTATCCACAAATGACGTGTTTATCTCCATGACCACGTGGTGCTTAAAGAATACAATGTAAAAAACACCAAAGAATATTCTTTGTTGCAATTAATTTTACTTCAATCTATAATCTGCAAATGTTATATGCTTACTTATAAGATGTTCTGTATACAGTAAAACCTGGCTAACAGAATCCTGCATAAACCAAAAACCTGTTTTAACCAAACATGTTCAAAAGCAACATTATATCAAATTGTATACGTTGTGAACCTGATAAAACCGAGCATCGGCCAAAATCGAACACAATCTTAAAGTCCGGAAGAGCTTTATAGTTGTTATTTATGTATTATTGTCATTTTTTTATTTTCTTTGGTTACATCATCTGACATCAGACTTAGACTTCTCTTGAACTGAAGTTTAAATGTGCGTATTGTTATGCGTTTACTTTTATACATAGGCTAGAGGTAAGGGGGTAGGGTTGAGATCTCATAAACATGTTTAACCCCGCCGCATTTTGGCGCCTGTCTCAAGTCAGGAGTCTCTGGCCTTTGTTAGTCTTGTATCATTTATATTTTAGTTTCTTGTGTACAATTTGAAAATTAGTATGGCGTTCATTATCACTGAACTAGTATATATTTGTTTAGGGGCAAGTGGAAGGACGCCTCAGGGTGTGGGTATTCCTCGCTACATTGAAGACCTGTTGGAGACCTTCTGCTGTTGTTTTTTTCTATGGTCGGGTTGTTGTCTCTTTGACACATTCCCCATTTCCATTGTCAATTTTTAAGTTCAAACAGGTTGCACTGTACTAATATATGCATGAACTATTATGAACATTCTGCTGTCACTTAACCCATTTCTCTGACGTCAGTCTATTGTTCTAACAGTGGATTATTTTTCAAGAATCCACTGGCCACCATGTTAACTTAAGATAACTTATATCATAACTTTAAACTTTTAACTTACGGCATGTGATATTCTCAAAAACGAGTGACTAATGAAAGATTCGAACTCGCGCGTATTTTCGTCAGTAAAGTCTGTAGTCTATGCATGATACCACTAGACCACGAGTGCCGATATAAAGGACTAATTAAATATCACTCTTATATCGTATATCTGTCAATGCATGTCAATATACTGTATTTCAGTCTTTTTGTCATCTAATAAAATATCTACACAGGTGATTTTTAAATCAATGAATTGTAAATATTACTTATTAGTACAATTCCTTAATAAAATAAACATCCATGTACATATTACACTTATCACTTTTAATGTACAAGGCCTTTCCCTTTTCATCATGGCAAATGCTTAATTTTGGTTTTAGTATTAAAATGATATCATACCATGATCACTTAGTTTTTCTTTGTTTGATTATATAAATCAACATCTTACTGACTCTAATTTTAATAAAGAGTGATAAGCTTTGACTATAAAACTACTTCTTTGGCAGCAAAACTAGATACAAAATCGTCAACTTTATAGTAAAAATGAAATAAAGATACCCCTAAGATTAAAAACAATATTATGGACTTTCCGATATGATTTCTCTGAGTTCAGTATTTTTGTGTTTTTACTTTTTAGTAGAGAAAAATATTGCAAAAAAAAATCATTCAGGATACTAGGCTTGAACTTGGCTCTGTTGGTATCACAATTTTTTTTACCATGCCAACGACTAGACGATCACGGCTATGAACAGCTTACATGATACTCTGCAAAATTGAATACTAAATTATATATTGTACATTTGTAATAAGAGCAAGTCTGCTTGGGTTTCAGAATGAGTACCACAAATAATACTAAATCATTAACTGATTGTCGATGGATGCCAAATGAAATAATGTTACAATAATCAAAAGATAATGAAAGGGAACCATTTTACACAAAATTTATATATAACTTTTTATATACTAATCACTTGTATCTATCTTATCATCGGTTTCTAGAGAAGTGATGTTACTGTGACATTTTCACTTCAATAAGATTTAAAATGTTTAAGTCATTTTTAATGTGTGTTGTAAACCTAATCAATTGGGAGATATTGACGACATTAACTGCTCATTCGGTTGCTAAATACTATATATGTAAATATTAAAGGTTTCTAAATGTTGGTAGTCAAATTTTTTCAACTTTCAAAAAAAGATTTAAAAAATTACGTTTATTAATTATATGTCTTTTTGAATGAATTATAAATACTAAAATCTAATCAATATAGATTATTTGTAATGCTTAAACATAGAATGAAATAATTATTTACAAATATAAAATCTGGTAATAAAAAGGGAAGATAACAACACATTTAAGTTAAATTTAACTTATATTAAGTTATATATAAAAATGTGAACCGTGTGGATCTAATCATTTCCAGCTATCAGAGAATAAAAAAGACAAAATACGAAGTTATGTTGATGAAATTCTGTTGATTCATTGTCAGATCATGAAACAGATAGTCGTTTTACTAGAAATGGGTTAAGCTAGAGAATTGATAAGAAGTAGTGGATTCGAAAACGATAATCAACTCGCGACTAAAGTCGCTCGTTGATTATCGTTTACGAATTCACTACTTCTTATCAATTCTCTACTACATAACCATTGTGAATGCAAATAATAATAATCCAGTCTAATTTCTTTTAATGCCTGAACATTTATTTCGATAACTTATTTCCTTTTTCAGATATCCAATGTCTAGTCTAAATTTAAAAAAAAACGACAAACGACAAACGATAACCTCTGAACATCAGGTTCCTGTTTTAGATTGGTGCAGACACATGCAGCAAGTTTGATTTATCTGCTCATTGTGTATATTTTGTATAAATGTGACACCCAGCATCCACGCATTCAAACATCAATCCGAGTTCTGATAGCAAAACAAATCTTATTCGGAAGACCCGTTGTAATAATAACGAACACATAGAATATGGGACATTTACAAACATGAATTCCACACTGTTTGAGTATATCTATACAATATATTTGTATTTCAAAAGAAAAATTAAAAAATAAAGAAACGCAAATAACAGGAAAATAGGAACGCGATATACAAGTTTCCATTTTTAATCTAAAAATTATTATAATAATTATTGAGTTGTGTCCCTTTTAGCTTTGTCAAACAAAAGTAGTTATCTGCATGTCCGATTTGACAAGAAGAGTCAAAGAAAGACAACTCTACTCTGATCTTATATTTCAATAAAATTACTACATTTTATGATATAATGGTATTGTCAACGTATATTTGTATTCCCTAACAGAAGTTCCACTGAAACTTTATTATTAACAATTTCGCAATGAAAGAGAGTTTTCAGAAACACTGTGAAAATCATTAATGGCGTAATGGTAGTAGCCATTAACAGATTCTTAAAAAAAACTCTTAGAACTGCTTGATAACGTTTGGAAATTTATTCATTCAAGAATATTTGTTTTTTCAACCGATACAATTGAGAATGGAAATGGGGAATGTGTCAACGAGACAACAACCCAACCATAGAACAGACAACAGCAGAAGGTCACCAACAGGTCTTCAATGTATACCATCATTCCACGTGCGATATTGAAAATAAAAAAAAAATATTAAAAGGATAACATACGCTATAAATCTATTACTTTGGAATAAATACGACTTATTTTGTAAATAGTAAAGAAGGGGTGAAACATGGTACACACAGGAACAAGTGATCAGTATGTTGGATATTATTTTAAAAAATATGTAATGACTGCCATCACTCTTCAAGTGACCACTTGACATAGCAATAAACAACTAATGGTTACAACCTTCAACAATGAGCGAAGCTGATACCGCATAGTAAGGCCCCGAAATGACAAATATAAGATAATTGAAACGAGAAAAGAATCGCCGTATGCTGTGTACAAAATTAAGTTTGTTATTAACAAGATATTTGCTGATTTTTTATTCCTATTATCAGCATTCCTATAGGAACGAACTGTGTGTCTCTCTTTCATTCGCCTTCTTCTTATTTTCATATAAGTGAGAATTCCATCGGACACTTTTAAAAAACAAGAGGATCAAAGAACATTTAATTTCACAGTCATTCAAATATATTGACAATGTTCTTTGTATTAAAAATCAACACTTTTCTATCTGGATTCAATTATTATATTCTCCAGAACTAGAAATTAAAAAATAACAAATGAGGCTTCCTCCGCCGCATCTTTACGCTTTCACCTCGAATTTGGCTAATGCCGTCAGCACAAAAACATAATCTATTTCATTTCAATCGTCACAACTCGGCCGATTCCGTACCTCATAGAAGGAGAGAAGCGGGGTCACCCGAGGATTGCCGATTGATTACATTTATGACAAACAAGACAAAAATACCGTGTTAAGAGAGAGCCATATCACTTGCACGTTAACTACACTCTTGTAGATTTTGAAGAGGATTAAGGGGGGGGGGGGGCTGCCTGGTCCCCTTATGTATAGATACATATATGGTAAATGCAGAACAGGCTAATGCCGCTACAAGGCAGCTTTCGCACCCCAAAGTGGAAAGGGATTGATATAAGTTTAAAAACTTGTTTCCCAATTCACTACAAATAAAAAAAAATTAAATTAAAATTAAGACGATTTAAATTTTGAAATTATCATTTTTACCATACCAGAGTAAAAATATAACAACTTCACCTGCTTGGGATATTTCACAAATTATTCAGTTTCCAAAAGGTTGAAGATCCTACGTACTCCCAGGCCTTTTAAATGTCACTAGTGTCTGAGCAGAAAATTTGATGAACTTAGAAGATGTCAAAGAACTGTGTGCACTTTCTAAGAAAAGATCACTAGAAGTTACCAAAACCTTGATGATAAATATTCCGTTTCAACTTTGCAAATATGATGGTATTTCCGGGAACTGATGTTGTTTATCATCTTAATTACATGATAATATTTTATTTATCTTTTTTTAATTATTAACCGTAACCTTTTAAGTCTATTTCTGATTTTTTATTTTTTATCTTGGTTCGGTACTTATACATACGCCAATGCGTTTTTATTCTGGTCTTGTGCTTATGTTCTTTAGATATAGGATATGGTATGAGTGCCAAGGAGACAATTCTCCATCCAAATAACAATTTATAAAAGTAAACCAGTATAGGTCAATGTAATGCCTTCAACACGGAGCCTTAGCTCACATCGAACAACAAGCTATAAAGGGCTACAAAATTACTAGCGTAAAACCAACAGTCTAATCCATGTAACAAAACGAGAAACGAGAAACACGTATAAATTACATTAACAAAAACAACTTCTGTACATACGATTACTGACTTTTAGGACAGTTGCAAACATTTGCAGCGGGATAACACGTTTTAATGCTACCAAACTTTCTCCCTTAGTCTATATGTCATATTGATTGTCTGTCTTGCTCTTTTGTTAGTTGTAATACTGATTAAGATTATAACCAAGGTTGGGCGGTAAATACCACCCCCGGTATTTACCAGTGGTATTTACCGGTATTTACCGCCCCGGACAATACTCCCCAAGTGGTCAATACTGGCAAATACTGGTCAATTGAAATTTTCATGGTTGTTTCTACTATTAAATGAAGTAAAATCTTGATAAAAAGTCAAATATAATGTGTCAGCTTATAAAGGTAATGAATTTGATATGTTTTATTCATTTATAACACTTATTCTTACTACTGATTTAAAATTAAGTTTTTAAGAATTATGATATTGCATACTTAAGATATATATATATACAAATTTATATTTTATTTCAACATGTTTAAATCAATATATTTTTATTCAAAATGTATGATTTTACAGGTAATTAAAATTAAAGGTAAATAAAACTACAGGTAAATGAAGTTACATGGGTCTTTTTACCTATAGCTATCACCTGGCATTGCTAGGTGTGAAAATTTAATTACTAAAACAACAGCCTCCAATAAAAGTTGACAGTACATGGGTTGAAAGTAATAAAATTGATATATGAAGACTCCCTTAAACAATAAATTATTTCCTGTTTATAGCTATCTAACTGTGAGATAAAAAAAAAAACCCTTCTTCATGCTGGAAATGAAAATTTGAAGCATGAACAAAAAGTTTTTATCTTTTACTATAATATTATGTACACATTAATCAATGTAGATACCTGTTTGAATTAACAATAGAATTAGAAATGAAAGCATTAAAAATGGTTTGAACACTTTCTATATAAATTAATTATTAATTGTAATTATAATTGACCAAGTAGATAGTGGTTTTTATAGTAATGTCCACTCAAAATTTCAATCGACCAGTATTTGCCGGTATTTCCCAGTATTTGCCAGTATTTCCCGGTAAATACCGGTATTTACCACTGGCATGGTCAATACTAGTATTGACCGCTTTTTTGCCAACCTTGATTATAACACAATATGGACTGGTATTCTGGTGGACGTTTCGTCCCCGAGGGTATCGCCAGCCCAGTAGTCAACACTTCGGTGTTGACATGAATATCAATAATGTGGTCATTTTTTATAAATTTCCTGTTTACAAAAGTTTGAATTTTTCGAAAAACTAAGGATTTTCTTATCCCAGGCATAGATTACCTTAGCCGTATTTGGCACAACTTTTTGGAATTTTGAATCCTCAATGCTCTTCCACTTTGTACTTGTTTGGCTTTATAAATGTTTTGATATGAGCGTCACTGATGAGTCTTATGTAGACGAAACGCGCGTCTGGCGTACTAAATTATAATCCTGGTACATTTGATAACTATATATTCCCCTCATTTTGACAATTTTAGCTATTATATCGCTGTGATTTGCTCAGACATTGGTGTGGATATAATATAAATGTACGTCACTGTCATAACACTGAGAGGTTTATCTAGATTAAGTCAACCATATCTTTGTCGGTAAATGATATCAAATAAAGGCAACAGTAGTATACCGCTGTTCAAAATTCATAAATCGATAGAGAAAAAAAAATCCAGGTTACAAACTAAAACTTAGGGATACGTATCAAATATAAGAGAACTACGACACAACAGAGACACAACATCGAAATGTAGCACACACAGAAACGAACTATAATATAACAATGGCCATTTTCCTGACTTGGTACAGGGCATGTTATGAAAACATGGTGGGTTGAACCGGGTTTTGTGGCATGCCAAACCTCCTGCTTATATGGCAGTGTTAATTATAATATTACAATGACAACATTACACGACAGGGTTACAATAAATAAACAGATGAATGGGAGAAAATATCCGACAGAGAAGCAAACGAATAATAGCCATCAACAGGTAGCAGGTTAACTTTTATTTACTTTTTTATTCTTAGGAGGTATATATTAACTCATTATTCTGTATATGTATCTTTTTATTATAAAAGACTGCATGTTGGCTCTCAATTTGATTCGTTTGTTTCTTTCGGCGGCTGTCCCATTTATATATACCCTTATCTCCTTTGTTCAAAACCAATAGATTAACCCAGGTTTAGTGCACAATATTCTGCAAAAGGAAATACCTGTATCAAGTCAGGAATATGACAGCTGTTTTCCATTCGTTTTACGAAATTAGATATCCACGAATACTGATATTCATAAAAAGAAACGAATCCACAGTTTTTGGTATTCTACTTTTTGAAGAATTTTCAACATATTATTTGATTCGTGCATATAAACAAGGAAATATAACAGATTAATAATTATTTATATTCGCATTAAAACACACATTAGGTAGATTTACAATGTCGTTTTGCACACCAGTTATTCCGGCGGTGGGTTTTTTTCCTCAGTTGTAGTAGCCATAGTTGTAGTTACAGCTGCAGTAGTCGTAGCGGCAACGGCGGTGGCTGCAGCGGTCGCACCAGCAGTAGCTGAAATAGAAAAAAAAAACAAATATGTGCTTCTTTGTTTCATATTTGGGTATTTCTACATAAAAAAATGCTTGTTCCAAATCAGGAATATGACAGTTGTTATCCATTCATTTTATGAATTTGAGAATTTGATTTTGCCATTGAATAAGTGACTTTCCGTTTTGAATTTTCATTGGAGTTCAGTTTTTTTGTGATTTTACTTTTTTTTTTAAAGCAAGACAATGATGAAATGACATAGTGTTTTATTCGGATGAAGTAGATTTTTTATACTATTTTGAAATTGACTTGATATCTGATAAGAATTGAATGTTGTTTTTTTTTTAAATTCATTGGGGTGTAAAAGCGTTGACCGAAGTATATATTGTTTGAAGCGCTTCATTCAAAACATGTGCGCACGGTTAACGCTTTTACAACAAAAGAATTACAAAAAAGAAGCATTCATTATTACATTTTTCGATAGGATCATGAACACATGATTTTTATTTTTATTTTTCACTAATTTACCTATGCACTTCATTGTGATACTTCGTGTCACAGTGCATAGTACGTTTCATTGTGCAATGAATGTTAATTTCAGAGGGAATCGAGATTGATGTATATGTTAGCCAATCAAAATAACGCATCAAAATATGATGTACATATTAGCCAATCAGAATAACGTATCATAATGTGATGTACATGTTAGGCAATCAAAATAACGCATCATAATGTGATGTACATGTTAGCCAATCAAAATAACGTATCATAATGAGTTATACATATTAACTAATGAAAATTGTTCTTTTTAAAATAATGAAAAGTTTAAGTAGGCCTCCAATGGCGTACGTTAGATCGTGTTAGTGAAAGCAAGTTTACATGTTATTATTTTAGAAAATATTGACGATTGATACATACTATATCAAAATAATTTAATTCTGGATGTAACGCGTCTTCTGATTGCCTGACGTCGATTTGTGTATCAGCTCATTGACATAATTTTGTCGTGTTATCGTGACGTCATCGACGTTTTTCATGATTTACATGATGAGTTTTTAATGGAATTAAGAATTAAATTATAAGAAATTACTGTAACATTTTTTCAGCCTATTCGAAATAACGTTAAAAATGAGGTGCACACTTTAAAATAACCCGCTACGTATGTTATTCAGTGTGTACCCCATTTTTTATGCTATTTCTTCATAGGCAGAAAAAATATTACAGTCATTCCTTAACTGAGAATGTAAATCGGTTATGTGTCAAAGAGACAACAAACATTTAAAACATTTGACCCCGTTGCATTTGATTGTGCCTGTCATAAAAGAGGGACGAAATACACCAGAGGAACAGTCAAACTCATAAATCGAAAAAAAATCAACATCATGGCTAAAAATGAAAAAGACAAACAGACAAACAATAGTACACATGACACAACATAGAAAACTAAAGAATAAGCAACATGAACCCCCACCAAAAACTAGGAATGATCTCAGGTGCTCCGGAAGGGTGAGCAGATCCTGCACTACATGTGGCATCTGTCGTGTCGCGTATGTGATAACATAATTCAGGATGTTCTGTAGTTGTCGTATTTGGATGCTGCTCTCTTTTCTGTATATATATATAAGACTGTTGGTTATCCCGTGTGAATAGTTCGGGCCTTTCATAGCTAGCTGTTCGTTTTGAGCCGAGACTTCGTGTTGAAGACTGTACATTGACCTATAATGGTTTACTGTTACAAATTGTGACCTGTATGGAGAGTTGTCCCATTGGCCTTACTACCACCTCTTATTATATCTAATACAGTGAAACCTGGCTAAACTGAATCCTGCATAAACTGAAAACCTGTATAAATCAAAATGTTCTTAATCACCGTCATATCAAATTGTATGCGTTGTGAACCTGATAAAACCGAACATCGGTCAAAACCGAACACAATCTTAAGTTCCGAAGAGGTTCGGTTTAAACAGGTTTCACTGTAGTATTGAATGCCTCTCTGGTCTTTTGCTTCTAGTTTTTGTACATACCTGGTTGGACCATTATGACTGGTTGATCTGGAGCTGGAACTGGTCCCGGGTTGAGTCTATTAACTACAATTTAATCAATTAATTTTGAGAATAACTAGTCAAGATGTTTTTATGACAGTGATTAAGATTGCAGCACAATGTGGACTAATATACCCCTATTTTTGACATTTTTATATGATATATCCGTTTGGTTTTTTTTCACACATCGTTGTCAATATAATGGAATTTTATGCGATTGTCATGCAAGTTGGAGGTTTATCTACCTGTAGATAAAGGCAACAGTAGTATACCGCTGTTCAAGCTCATAAATTCATGGACAAAAAACAAAATCGGGGTAACAAACTAAAACTGAGGGAAACGCATAAATATAAGAGGAGAACAACGACACAACACTACAATGTAACTAACACACACAGAAACGGACCACGGAATGGTGTATTAAACCAGGTTTAATACACAATTTTCTTCATAGTAAAATGCCTGTACAAAGTCAGGAATATGACAGTTGCTATCTATTCGTTTGATGTTTTGGGGCTTTTGTTTCTGCCATTTGATTAGGGACTTTCCGTTTTGAATGGTCCTCGGAGTTTATTTTGTTTGTGGCTTTACATTTGATAACCTTCAACAGAACGACGGAACTTTAAACTTTACTAAGAAATTTTATATTTTGGGACTTTAATATGGTTGCCTATTTATTTTTCTAATCGTGCAATAACATTTATACTGCATATATCTTAACTTGTTTTGGAAAAAAATAAGATATGGTAGACTATTAAACAAGGACAATGTTCAATTTTAGATAAATAACTTAATCATTTCTAAACGAATTATCAAAGATATGTCCATATTTCGGTAAAACAAATTAAATGTTTGTGTATTTGTATTTTTAAATTTTTTGTGATATCAGATATTTTCTAATGATTGCTTGATTATTCCAACTGTGCAACGTCTACCTTTTTATTATCTATTATTTTGTTTTTGTCCTGACAAATTTTCCTCAGGATGTTAGGAAAGCAACTTGGTCGATTTCGTTCCTCAAAGGAATAGCAGAGTCACCCGAGGATTGCCGATTGCAACCGACCAATTGATCGAAACGAACAACGGCAGAAAAGTCAAAACTGAGAGACGATGATTCTTTACGGATGTTCGATCATCTAGTTGTGGAATTTTTGCCATATATTCGGAATTCGAAATGCAAATGTATAAACGTTGATAAGCAAGAACCTCTCCCTAGCCGTTCACCAAACAGATACATTCGGCAATCCTCGGTAGAATCCGCTTCTCTCGTACGGAATCGGCCGAGTTGAGACGAATGCAAACAGACATTCATGGTCAAAGTATCCGCGAAAATAAGTTTAAGGTATTTAAATTTAAAAAAGGAAGGGGAATGTAATAGTTATTTGTTCTTGTTTTTTTATACCTATAGGGTATGGGTAAAATCGAAATTCCGAATATGATTTGTCATCACATAAGCGGTCAGAATAATTTTAGTAAAATCAGACTCCACCCCGTTGACGGTCCTCCTAAAACAACGTCTAGCGTTCAAAAGTGTGTTTTTGTTTGAAACCTTAATAGCATTCCCCCATTGTGATTTGACCAAGACATCCGCCAATCCAACTATGTAGTTAAACCTCTCCCCACCCCTTTTGAAGTAAAATAGTTGCTCCCTTTGTAATTATTTGTTACAGTATTACTTACATATAAATGGCAACAATAACAAGCCCAACAACGATGACAATCCAGCTCCCAAGCCGGCGCCAAGACCTCCGCCGCCGCCATTTCCGACACCAACACCATTATCTATTATTCCATTGTCTTGGACAAGTAATACTTCACTGTCATCCGTATTAGAATCCGTTTCAGCTGGAAAAAATCTGCCAAATTGTTGTCCTATTCCCGATGGTTGTAGAAATCCCGGTGGAAATCCTGTTCCCGGTCCTGGTGGAAATCCTGTTGCCGGTCCTGGTGGAAAACCTGTTCCCAGTCCTGGTGGAAATCCTGTTCCCAGTCCTGGTGGAAATCCTATTCCCGGTCCTGGTGGAAATCCTGTTCCCGGTCCTGGTGGAAATCCTGTTCCCAGTCCTGGTGGAAATCCTGTTCCCAGTCCCGGTGGAAATCCTATTCCCGGTCCTGGTGGAAATCCTATTCCCGGTCCTGGTGTGGGAAATGTTAGACAGCTAACATGCGTAAATCCAATGAAAGTCTTGATGACAAGAATGGTCAGTTTGAAATACGCCATCTATTTACAACAATAACTACTTTTCATTAATGTTACGTTACCGCAATAATAAAAAGTAAGCGGATATGAATACAAACAAAATGTATTCAATAATGTACTTAATAGGTAAATCTAAAAAAAAAAACATCAAGAATTTAAAATTGTTTTTATAAGTCAGAAGACCTTCAGTTGAGAAACAGAATAAGCCAAAAATGATTTTATAAATTGGTCAAGAGACTCCGTTTTGAGATATTTACTAATAAAAATGTAGTGAAAAAATCCAACTAGGACTTTTACTTTTTTGTGTAACAAACTCATCATAGATACCAGGATACAATTTTATATTTACGCCAGACGCGCGTTTTGTCTACAAAAGACTCATCAGTGACGCTCTAATCCAAAAGTAGTAAATAGGCCAAATAAAGTACGAAGTTGCAAAGCATTGATTACGTAAATTTTTTGCTAAATTACAACTGAGGTAATATATTCTTGAGGAAGAAAAATCTTAGTATTAATTTAATAAAACATTTTTTTTTGTAAACAGTTTATTTATAAATATGACAATATTCATATTAGTTATTGAAGTTTTTCTTTGAAAACGGGTGATAGTGGGCAATATTCTATACCTTGTATCATAGAACAAAAAACAAAGAAAACAATATCTGACCAAAAATTGTGGATTTAACACGTCTTCTGATTGGTTGGCAGTGCTGTCTATCAGCTCATAGAATTAATTTTGTCATGTTACCGTGACGTCATAAACATTGTTCCGTGATTTTCCCCGATTTTAAATGGAATTTAGAATTAAATTAAAAGGAATAACTGTAATATTTTTTCTGTATAGGAAGAAACAACATAAAAAGAATGTGGTGAACACTGAATAACAATAACCTACTACTCCTTAAGGTGGTACCTAACCCTACAGGGAAATAACTCTGTAAAATCAGCAGAACGTTTTAATGACGTTGTGTTCATAAGTTAATATTAAGCTTCTCAATGATCAAAATAAGTGTTTGTCAAACTGCTATATAACCAGTGTAATTTTTCTGATTAAACGGTTGGTTCAAATTTTTTGAAATTTTTATATTTTTGTCAAAGGGTCAAAGTAAATACTTTGTCAAAATTTTAAGAAAATTAAACGAGCCAAATTAATTTTAGTTAAAGTGTTAGGTACCACCTTAAATAACCCTCACTTATGTATATCCTTAAATTGTGTGTATCTTGTTTCAGTATTTAATACCTTTGCTTTTTAAACACGTTTTTTAGAAATGAAAGAATTTGTTCTTAGTTTCAATTACAAGTAAGATCGTCTAAATTTACAATTGTAAACTGTAAACCATCTTATTTTCGCGGATGCTTTAGTTCGCGTTTTACTCTTTTTAGTCCACTTCGCGGTTATTTCTTTTCGCTATTTTCTTAATAACTTGATGTTATTTGATAAGAAAAGATCAAAATCTTCTTAATTCGTGAAGATTTATATTCGCGTTATTTTTCTACTCTCGCAGGTCGCGAAAATAAATCGCTCGCGACAATAAATGAATAAGTTGGTTTACAGTATTACAGAATAATATTTCCTTACCTTTGTTGTCGCCTGTTTTTCCGTCTATAAACATATCCGTTCCCGATCCTTATATATACTAGCTGATTATTTTTTTTATTATTATTCTTTAGTAAGGATACTTATACATAATTTATTTTGATGTTCTGTTATATCCTTAAGGCCGTAGTTTCAACTACATTCAAGTTACCTATGATTCTACCATGTTGGCTTTAGTACAGATAGGAACGAAACATTTACACCTTATTCACCGTTTCAGAATCGAATGCATCCTGTGTAATATATTCAAAAGTGTACACCAAAACGTCTTGATTGATTAAAAATGTCATAAACAATGGTAATTTAACCAATGACATAACGTTATTTTTATTTTGGGTACGAACAATGAAATTACCCATGATGCTTTAGATTCTGAAATGGTAAATTGACATGTCTATGGTACATAACTTATCAACCACTAGTGCCACCATCATTTGGAACACCATAATGTTTTCCTATTTGCTGCTGACACAGTATGCTTACGTTTTTTAGTATATTTTGTTTTTTGGGGGGAGAAGCCACTTACTGATGGTTTGTTATGGCTACCTATGTTTGACTGGTTTTTTGTTTGTATCAACCACATGTGCATAATAATATAATTTTTCTAAATATATTTTAAGAACATACAATTTTTCTTTTTTATGTTTCTTAGTTTTTTTATCTCATTGTTTGTGTTGTATCGTTAAATTGATGATACTGTTATATGTATGCCCATAATAGGAAATGAAATGTTCTCCTATTTATCTTTTATATGAATATTAATAATGTGGTCATTTTTTATAAATTTTATGTTTACATAACTTTTTATCGAAAAACTAAGGATTGTCTTATCCCAGGCATAGATTACCTTAGCCGTATTTCGCATAACTTTTTGGAATTTTGGATCCTCATTGCTCTTCAACTTTGTACTTGTTTGGCTTTATAAATATTTTGATATGAGCGTCACTGATGACTCTTATGTAAACGAAACGCACGTCTGACGTACTAAATTATAATCCTGTTAACTATATGCTATGATGAAGAAGAACATTCTTGAAATATCCTACTAGATGATAGCATCGTTGTAAATATGACGGACTTTGATAAGACTGTCGTACAAGTGAGAGGTGTAGCGCTACAAAAATCAGATTCAATCAACCATTCTCTACATTTGAAAATGACCGTATCAAGTCAGGAATATGACAGTTGTTGTCCATTCGTTTGTTGGTTTTTGTCATTTGATTTTGCCATGTGATTAGGGACTTTCCGATTGAATTTTCCTCGGAGCTTAGTATTTTTGTGATTTTTTTTTATACTCTTGTTTACATAGTTTCAAAACACTTTCCAATGTAAGTACCACATATTATAATGGAAATTTATTGAAATGGAAAGCATATTTTAGATATGAAATGTGAGGCACATATCATGGCTAAAATAGAAAAAGACCCAAAGATATACATCAGTTTACACACCACCGATATTAGAAAACTAAAGACTGAGCAACATGAATCCCACCAAAATTGGAAATCATTAAATGTTTTCCGGAAAGGCAATCAAATCCTGATAAAAAAAAATGATACAATAAGTTGGAAGAGCATAAGTCATGTTAGTTAAGTAACGAAACATGCTAAAATATATAAAAGAGCTTCTTTTTGTGATATTTGATTTTTTTTAAATAAGAAGGGAAAGATATGACTCCAACGTTTACCTTTTATTTGCATTGTTATCATTCGAGACTCAAATTGAAAGAAACAAATCTAGAATGTGTATACATTTAATAAAATGGTCCGTTATATTCTGTTGATTTCTCCTATGAACAGAAAGATGAGTGAGTGATAAGATCTGTGATTTCTCACAAATGAACAAACACGCATGCGTAGACTTAGTTTTAATAAAGCCATCAAACATGTGCAGGTGTTATGCTGTGCATGAATGGAGAAACGTTAATCTGTAATTTATCAAGCACTATGTGTATCAGTAATCTGTAAATAACGACCTTGATGTTGTTGTTTGTCAGATATATATCCACTAGCTTAATGTCTGGTGAGGGGCGCAAAGTGGGGTATCTGCACGAAAGAACGTGAAATTAAATTGCCTTTTTACGATGAACGAACAATTAAAAATGTCTTGCACGTTGATCTTTTTACCAAATTCACAAAGCACGGTGAATAACAAACCTTTTTCACGGCTGCACGTAAAATAAAAATGGCAAAACATGTTGCACGAAAATAACCCGTTACCACCCTCTCTGGTATATTACATAAATGACACACATTTTAAGAACCCACAGCTACAAGTAACAGTAAAGATTTTCAGACACTTTTTGTACTGGAAGTTGTCGTGATGGTTTGTCAGACTTGTCTCTCAGCGTTTTGTCTGATGTAATTCTAAAATGACACATATTCTTAGCAATCGACAATCCTCGGTAGAATCCGCTACTCTCCGAATTGGCCGTGTTGAGACGAATGATATTCTTAGCTGAACATTAAGGTAGAGGTATGAACAAGTACGTTTTCAGACAATCTTCCTACTTTATTAATATGCAGATTACAAACCGAAGGTTGTCGTCGTGATATTGAATGGTGTATTTCTTATATAACATGTCGTATTATGTACCTCAGGTATCTTTTTCTACTGTGAATTCGTATATTTTCATAGATATCAATTTTCGTGGTTTGAGGAAAACTTGCATATTCGTGGATATTTAATTTCGTGGTTGGCATGCATTCCTTAAGAAAATTTGAAATTCGTTGAATATTTAAATTCGTGGTTTCGATGTACTAACGAAATCCACGAAAACTGGTATCCAACGAATATTAATGAATTCAAAGTATATGAAATAAGTAAACAATATTTTAACTTTTTTTCAAATTGCAAGTGTTGAACCATTGGACCGGTCAATAGTTTGGTTTAAACAAATTTATTTATAGTATTTGGGAAACAAGTTTTTGCAACTTATATTAATCTCTTTCCACTTTGCAGGTGCGAGTGCTGCCTTGTAGCGGCATTAGCCTGCCCTTTTTTAAATCTATAAGTGTGTCTTTTACGTGAAAGAGATACGCCTTTCCCTTAACACGGGTCAGACATATATCGGCCCCTTCCAACGAACTATCGTCGTTTCCTCACGACCATACTTGTAAATGGTGTCAAAGGAGAGTCGGAACGGGAATAGAAAAAGGAACCTTTGTATTAGTAGTCTGATGCACTAACCACTAAACCACGGCTCTCTCTCTAAATAGTTTCCAACTATTGAACCTCGATGAAACTATTTGAACGCAAACGTCATTATCTTTCGCGGAATTTCAAATGCAGCTAGTATACGGGAGTGGAGAATTTTGAAAACACCGCGGTGGTAATTACTACGTCACGTTTTACCTATATATCTAAGGTTGACGTCAGTGCAGGATGTAGCCTTAGCTTTTTAAAATAATTAAGATGTAAACTTTAAATAATATGGCTTGGTTTCTGCTTGTTATAATGCGATAGTTTATTTATCATCGCCAGTTTATTATCTGTTGTGTTTTTCGATATAATAAAACACTAACTGACTTGATATTCGTGGAATAGTAAGTTTATTGTCCCATCGAATACAACAATTGCGCTCGGCTAAGTCTTAGGGTAATAGTTGCACCCCAGGGACAATAAACTTACTATCAAACTTATACCCAGTCAATAAGAATACGCTATTCAAATCATATTACTACTTTCACTTAAAAGATTGTTTTAAGAATTTTGATGCCATTTTGATAATAATGTATTAACAACACTACTCTTTTTGGGTATGTCCTTTTGATTTTTATATGATATGGTAATTATCATGTTTATATATCTTGGCCAACTTTATCTTGTAGATAGAAATAGGGAGATGTGGTGTGAGTGCCGATGAAACATCTCTCCATCCAAATAAAAATTTTAAAAAGTAAACCATTATAGGTCAATGTACGGCCTTCAACACGGAGCATTGACTCACACCGAACAACAAGCTATAAAGGGCCCCAAAATTACTAGTGTAATACCATTCAAACGGGAAAACCAACGGTTTAATTAGATTTGTATTTAATTATATATAATTAACTATTTATAGTTGTATACAACTATTCTTATAACTGTGCATATTAGAAATCGTTTTAACAAATTAGATACAGATAGAAGGATACGATTTTTTTCCATTTGACTTTGTAATGCATAATAATTCTGGAATTATCAAAGGTATATACGATGCGTACAAGTAATTTATACTTCTACAATATTCTTGAAGTTTCACTTTTACTGTTTTCTAGGAGATATTTTATGTACATAGTTCTAAAAGTTCTGGAACATCAAGAGAAGCTTGGACTCGTAAAGGATATTGTACCAAGCTAATATTTGAAATAAATATTTAATTACGTAAAAAAAACGTTCTATGACAATTTTATCATGACAATATACAGACTGCGATATGAGAGATACATTTAATGTACTAACCAACAAAAGGAACGATACATGGCAATGTATTTTCCAAATCTAATGAAATGGAATGCACTGTACCCAGGTAAATATTTGCCCCATTTTTCAGAAAGAGTGATTTTCTTATCAAAACCTATAATTTAAGTCAAAAACGCAATATAATTTTTCTTTGAAATTAATAGTATTTCAAAAATCATATTATTTACCAATAAATTCAAAAATCATATTTTTTACCAAAACATTCTAAAATCTTTATCAGCACTTAAAATTTCAAACTTAAACAAGATCTGCTTAAAATTTGGAATTACTTTGTGGCTATTTGAATACTTAATTCTCATCTTCGATATAAAAGTGCCGACTTTGTTTACATTTTCCGCAAACAATTTGACCCCTGTGGTATATAACTCTCAAATTTTGTCAGATTCTTTTAAACATACAGTATGTATTTGCTTTGTAAAGGAATGTTGATCATTGACAAATTTAACAGTTTCTTTTATTTGTGATATTTAATGATAAACTGTTGTTCAAACTTGTTTATCGTTTGTTTTGTTGAATTGCATACTTTGATTCTTAGATGAACTCTGAAGTTGTTCAATTGACGCTTTTCTTTTCAAACAACATCTTAAAAGATTGTAAATTAAGATTCCTTAACGGTTCAGACAAGAATTTCGGATCACACCACATAACAAAATAACGTCAGCCAATCAGTAGACGCGTTACATCCAAAATTAAATTATTTAAATTTAAATGGCATTTCATTTTTTATATCTTTTCTTGTATAATTATTCAATAAATCTTTTTGTTTGTTACAAATGATTTTTGTTAAATACAGTTTAAAGGTGATTTATGACCGGAACAGAAGTCGGAAGCTCACCCGGGAGAACGTAAATATTAGATGAAAAATTAAAAATTGAAACATTGTTCAGATTTGTATTAAATTAGATTTTTGAGTATCTATGTAAAAACAAAGTATAAAACATGTTGTATTAGGTCATCGAACATATGAAAATTTATGTTCTAAGTCAGAACATAAATTTAAATAAAAACGTTTGGAAAAAAAAAGAGGAACAGTCAAAACCTTAAATAGGTGAAAGGATAGATATCGAAAAAAGGTCAAAATACAAATAGTCAAAGTAAAAAGCAGCACTACATTTTAGTCGAAATCAGAACAATAAGCCAGGCAGCAAAGACATGTGGTTCCTAAAATGGTTACATTTTTTATCACGAAAAAGTTGCTTAAAATTTGAAATTGCTAAAAATATTTGGACTACAATGCTGCAAAGCCGCTGCAAAATTGTAAACAGTTCTTTCTTCAGAAAATTTGTTATGAGCAATCACTGTAAAAGTGTTGAAAGCTTTTACGCTAGTGCCATAATCGTATAGACATAATTTAGGTCTTATTAAAGGGAAACTTCGCCAAAAAATCAAAAATTGATATTATGTTTATTCTGTATAAAAATGCTCAAATTCATAGGTATTAAAGTTTTTTTCTGCTAGATAAGAAATCACCATCGATTTTAAATTTAGTGTATCAATTCTCTCCGGTCGGCCATTTTGTCACCTTGTCCGATTTGCAGTCGCGATATGTCTAAGGACCAGAACTACAGTAACCCGATGTAGTCGTAATTGCGTGTCGATATCTCGTCAATCGTACGGTTGTTTTATCCGACTAGTTAACTTGATACGGAAAATTTTCTTTTTTTTTTTAATAACCATGATCTGTTATTTTAAGACTGATAATATAGGAATTAGTGAAAAGGTCAAAATTTCAAATCATAAATAAGTCTTCCGTGAAACTCGAATTGTTTTCGGCAATCTAATTAGTTCATAATTCTTTTATGTAATAAACTTTATTCAAATAAATTAGGATCTTCGCTCCACTGATCACCCGCATGGCTAAAGGTATTACTCCCAAAGGTATTGTAGGGGGTGTGAGGTGACACGTCCAGGTATTCAAGCGATTTCCTGTCGAGTTTGCAAATTCATGCATCGTTTCACTTCTTAGTGTATTGATAAGTGTACACGGCCGATAACTTATAACTTTCCATTTTGAACTATTAGGTGTATAATATACATCTCTATCTTGCGTGTCCAAAAGTGATATAATATATAGTCATTACTAAACATATACGCTTGTTTATGAATAACATTTCTGGTTAAAAGAAAATTATTTATAAAAATATAAATAATACCAAAAAAAAAACAACAGATCTGATGAAATAAAAAAAAAAATCCAAGAGTAAATTTGGTAAAATGTAATATATACTCGTTGTCAATGGTGAAGGACAGATTGGAACATACCAGAAATATATTGATTTAAAAAAAGGTACGCACTAGTCGACCATTCGTATATACGCCTGGATTATAAGTTACGGAACTATAGCGCAAATTAAAATATATACATTTATACATAGAACATAAGAAAGAATAATATATTTTGCGTAAATTGGGGTAAAAGTTTTGTAAAATGAAAAGTCCACGTATGCCAACAGTAAGTAATCATCAAATGTCGATAGATTATTGTATACCAAACGAAGAAGGAGAAGAAGAAGAGATTTAAACACAGGTCGATATATAACTTTATTTGGCTCATCGAAGTTATGGACATTTATAATTCAATTAGATTGTTCTCGAAAAAAGGAAGAAATTCGTCTTCGTCACAATTGTTCCAAAATGCATACGCCACTGGAAGTACACTTATACCGAGGGATGTGAATATTTTCCGGGAAAACTATAGAGTATCAAAGTTTCAAATCAATTTCGGGATTTATTTTTTCTCTAGATATTCAATGACAGCAATTTAAAGAAACTGCTTGTCCGCTTTAGTGGTATTCTTGCCAGTTGAAACAGACTTATAATTACATTAAAAAATAGGGAAGGATGACATTAAATTCGTTGTCTTTTTTGTATACATCGTTGGTCAAATAGCTAAAGTATTATATATAGTTACGGTGTGAGACGAAGAGTATTTTAAGAAGGACATATTCCCGATTATGTATAAATTTTGTTGATGTTTTTCACACTTGAAAAGCATACCTGTTCGTAATTTGTCGATTCCATTCCAATTAGATCCTTTAATTTCCTGACAATTTTTTTAAACATTTTTCTTTTTAAATATCTGAAGTCTTCATGTGTTGTCAGATTTAAAATATTTTAATGAGCACATTAATTTCTAAATAGGTAATTAAAGATCACTTTGGATGGACTAAAATATATAATTGCAATTGTTAATGATCTGTTTGAAATATTTAAGGCTGCCGATCCTTATTTGAAATAGTACAATTTTTAGTTCATAAACTCGTGTTTAGAAGGCTATTTTTATTTATAAATTCTTCAATTAAAATAATTCAGTGTGTTATCGTTACTAAAGTAATCAAAAGTCATAATTCATTAAAAAGTGATCTTATGCAAAATATGAAAATATACAACAGCTATCCAGTTATTGTGCGATCTTATTATTCCCGTTAATTAATTTTTTATTTTTTTTTACATTCATGTGTCTGAAATTTTGTCGGAGTCCCGTTTACAATTATGTTGTTCACACCTGAATGCCAGTGAACCGTGACGCCTAGATTTCACTGAATGAGGATCAAAGGATTAGAATTACATAATGCTAATCTTTTAATTACCTTGAGTTAACCTACGCATTCAACATTCTTTAGGTGTCACAAAACAATACACATTTTATTTCCACCGTACAAGCAAGTGAAAATGTTTGCTGTAATGAAGCAAAAACGTCAGAATACAAACATGTATTTTTAATACACTATTGATCATGTCAATTTCATATGTTTGTTTAAAGTATGTGTACAAAACAAATCATAAAAATGTTCTATGTATGAATTAATTTTATTATTAAAATTCGTTTTAAAATATCCACACGATCTAATTTTAAAAGTTGCATGGCTATCACTTATTTTTCGTTGGTTAATAGCTACACCAAAAGTCGTCGATGCGCTTTAAATCGCGTAATTAGATTGTTAACGAACAAGACTTAAATGAGATATTTTCACTCCCGGCATGCATCAAAGACTTAAACTACGTCACATAAGTCAGGAAGCTTCAAGAAATAAAATTAATAATTCCCAATTTTCTTCTTTATTAGATTTCATATCAAAATAAAACTTGATGAATATGTTTTTAATGGTATTATGAACATAATAAGATGATAAGTGAAAAATCGCGAATTATCCCTTTAAACACAAATCTTGAATCTTACCATTTATATAATCAATCTGTGGATAATTAGACGTGTGTGCTTTATATTGTAAAAAAAACGGTTCACCTTATGGCTGATTGTTTGAGAACAAATAAGAAAATGATGATAAACTGAAGTCCAGTGCTTGTACGACACTGTTATAATGTTCCGCGAGTCAGACGTATACCTTTTAAGTAAGGGTTATCTTACCAATTTTGTAATTAGATCTTAGAATATAGTTTATATGAATATAGTTTACATGGGCACAAATATTGATTTTGTTATCAGCAAATTAAAACATAACTAAATGTGTATTATTTTATCTTTTTGGATTTTTTTAATACATATCCATGTTCATGTTCTATATAGAGATTACTCTATCTATGTATTAACAATATACTTATTTATTGAAATGTTAACTTCTAACTATCCTACTGACTGTCGATACTTTTGCTTTTGGCGCTGCAAATATCATGGCTTCTTTAGCTGTCGTTAACATGACGTTAAAATACTAAATCCCTTGGATGTTTTTGGTTAATTTTCGTCTCTTATGTATGATTTTTAAATGTCCTGTACAAAGTCGAAATGAGGAAGCTGTTAGCAAAAAGTCCATTTATATCAAGTGTAACGTTGATTCCGTCTTATTATAGCTTATATGTTTATCTCGGTTTTAGTTTGTGAGCCAGCTTTGTTATAGCTTAATCGATTTATGACTATTGAGCATCGTTTAACTACTATTGCCTTTCTTGTAATTACCAACCAATAGTTGAGTGTTATTAGGAAATCTTTAAAAAGAGAACAGAAAGGTACCAGAGGAACAGTCAAACTCATAAAACTGACAACGCCATGGCTAAACATGAAAAAGTCAAACAGACAAATAATAATATGCAAGAAACAACATAAAAAAAACTACAGACTAAGCGACACGAAACCCATCCAAAACTGCGGGTGATATCAGATGCTCCGTAAGAGTAAGCAGATCCTGTTCCACAGATAGCACCCGTCGTGTTGTTCATGTTATTACAAACCTAGTAAATAGTCAAGTTCGGTAAGTCACATTCATGAAAAGGGAAGGGGATTGTAGTTACGACGTAAGAAACATATTCAATATCATCTGAGAAACAGTTATTCAATAACGGTCAATCAACACATTTGACAAATCTGTTTTTAAATGTATCACAAATTTTTTTATAAGAGATATCTATGTTGTAAGACTCAGTTTGTTATCAGCTTTAACATAGCATTAATGACTCATTTTCTTTAAAACCGGTATAGAATATTGCCACTAGACGTTTATAGAAGCAATCAAAAATCAACAAAACAACACATAAAGCAATTAGAATTTATGGCAGATTTCGGATAACTTTAGTGTGTTTACGCTATACCCAAATTCAATTCATTTCACAACAGCGGGCGAACTGATGTCTTTATAAGGAAGTGGCGAAAGACAACAAGAGGAAATTCAAACTCAAATACAAATGACAAATGACAAAGCAATGACTAAATATTGTAGTTCCAGCATTGAGAACATATCCGCTATCTTGTGTGAAACGGACATTCCAACTCGTGCTGACGTCCATATTTTACCAAAGGATGATTTCAACATCACTTTTAAGATTTCTTGATTCAAAAGATTCATTGGGAGCAGCTAATCATGATAAGAAATACAAACCCGGGAATACTTAATTAATTGGGAGATATCTACTCCATATGCAGGCGCTGCTGGAATGTTGCTACATAGAAATGGAAATTTCAAAATTGGGTAGCTGAAATCATCTATGTTGTCATAAAGTCTTTTTGCAACTGACAATCATTGTCAATTTTAAAATATAAGTCAATCACGAGGCAAACTTAACTGTGCCTGTTCTATCTATTATCTTAATTTCGATTGGATAAATTTATGCAATATAGTTACCAAATTTTGAAGACGTAAGAGAGAAAACATCATCTACATAGTGGAAAATCAAATTAAAGGGTAGAGCTTACTTCTTGTCTTTCTTCCTTAGAAGTTCATGTATGAAGTCAACTTCATAAGAATAAAGAAACAAGTTGGCATGAACAGGTGCACAGTTGGTTACCATGGGAATGCCGATAGTTTGTTAAAAAAACACGTCCTCAAAAACGTAATTAAATATTTTGTCAATATAGAAATTAAGCATCTCGATCATTTTCATTTTCATTTTCAGATTATTTTTTTTAATAAGAGTGATTGTTTACAATTAACTATCACAAGTCGGTATGAACAGATGCCCAGATGGTTACGATGGAAATACCGATAGTTTGTTGCAAAACACGTCCTCAAAACGTAATTAGATAAGTGGTCAATATATAAATCAAGCATTTCGATCATGTCAGTTTCAAATATTTTTTTGTTTGCATTAGAGTAATTGTTCACAATAACCTCATCATAGAAATTTTATATATACAAAGAAGACTGAGACAGGCAACTTTTTTTCAATGTTGGTCATTGGTTTTCATGAGACAAACTAATACCAACTCTTTCATTTAGTCTTTTAATTTTGAAAATAATTAGGAATAGTTGTGTTAAGTGTAGATAAGTCAAATGTTTTAATGCTTTTGCCAGATGAAAGAGTCTGAAATTGTATGTACTCTAACAGATCTTTGGTTTTATTTAGTATCCACATGTGTTTCGCGCCTCATCTAGAAGAGGACGATTTTGTTTGGGGCTTTATGTGCGGGGACAAAAACATATGTGTTATAGAGGAAGTACAAGTGTTTGCAACATTTTGTCCTTAATGTAGCATGGACAACGATAAACCCATTCAGTTTCTTAATTCTGATTTGTATCAACAACCTCACAGCCCTAATTCATCCGAATAGAGTAGCCTTCTTTCCCACGTGTAACCCATTGCCTGGCATTATTTTAGACTGAATCCATAAGTATTTTAAAGCTGCGTTTCCAATTGATTGATTTTGGCTCACAATATTTTGGACCTTTGAATAAAAAATTTCGCAGGGACGTGTTATTGACGATATTCGGATCAGCAGTAAAATAGGACAATGTGTATTCCTCTGTATTTCAAACTTTTGTGGCTACTTTTTCATATTATTTTTATAGTTTAAACGAAGATGGTAAAGAAGACATCAGAGGACCATCACAAGAAAATCCGACAAAAGAAATCTTAAAAGACTAAACCATCACTGTAACACACAGTGCACAGAATATAAATAATTGATCAAAACACACATTATTTAGAGTAGGAGGACTCATATGATCCGGAAGGTTATGTTGTTTCTACTCGCTACCTTCTGTCACATATTCCATGAAACGAAACAACGATAGCTCCTGAATACTTACTTGTATTGACCAGCATTTATAAATTGGATATGGAGGTCGATAGATGCCACATATAGAGCAGGATCTGCTTACCCTTCCGGAGCATCTGATATCTTCCAAAATTTCTGGAGGAGTTCGTGTTGCGTAGTCGTTAGTTTTATTTTTAACAATGGCGTTGTCAGTTTATTTTCGATCGATGAGTTTGACTCTTGTACTTTTCCCCTGCCTTGAATGAAACTAGTCAGACAAGGCAATTTCACGATTAGAAAAACTGAAATTTAAAGACAAATACATGTGTAATAAAATGTGGGTTAAAACATGCGAAGATTTTTTTATAAAACGATCAGATTTATGAATTGCTTATTTCGGGGCGATAATTTTTTTATAAAACGATCAGATTTATGAATTGCTTATTTCGGGGCGAAGATTTTTTTATAAACGATCAGATTTATGAATTGCTTATTTCGGGGCGAAGATTTTTTTATAAAACGATCAGATTTATTAATTGCTTATTTCGGGGCGAAGATTTTTTTATAAAACGATCAGATTTATGAATTGCTTATTTCGGGGCGAAGAAAATCTCTAAATCTCTCAGAATAATCAGATGGTCTATTATTGCAATATTTCACTGTCTTAAATAGATTTTCATAGACACAAAATCGGCAACAGACAAACACTGGAAGATGTATACGAATACATATTATGAATTTACAATCAATCTGATCTCGAATGATCAGTTGGTGTTATGTTCAACGTCTAAACTTGCCCCTAGCTACACTTTTGGTTTTCTAAATAGGATTGCGTCATATTTTATTATGTAAGGGCCTTTCATAGCCCACTTTACGTTATTGTTGTATGTCGTAAGGTTCGATATAATTGCTTATATCCATTTCATTTGCACTTTCATGGATAGTTGTCTCTTTTTGTAGTCATACTACATCTCTAGTTTGTGAGCTGCCTACCTATTATGTCTGTTTGTTTTGTTCACTCATCGTTGTCAATGTAAAGGAATTATATTTGATTGTCATACAAGTGAGATGAACTAGTTACAAAACCAGGTTCAATCCACAATTTTCTGCATAAGAAAATTCCTGTACTAAGTCAGCAATATGACAGTTGTCATTCATTCGTTTGATGTAAGTGGTCTTTTGATTTCGCCATTTGATCAGGGACCTTCTGATACATCGTTCTGGTCAATTAATTGGTGATTGTGATTGTGATTGTGTGTGTTACATTGTAGTGTTGTGTCGTCGTTGTTCTCCTCTTATATTTATGCGTTTCCCTCAGTTTTAGTTTGTTACCCCGATTTTGTTTTTTTGTCCATGGATTTATGAGTTTGAACAGCGGTATACTACTGTTGCCTTTAATTTACTATGTAATCGAAGTTCATCACATCAAAATATTTATCTTTTTTTTTTATTGAAGCAAATCATTACAAAACAGTTAGACAATTTTTATAGCAATAAAATATATATTACATTATTGTTTTTTGGATCTCCACATGATACTGGTATGCTTTATTCCATTCTAATCACAAAACTATTTAAATTCATTCATAAATTGCATTTGATATCTAATGTAATCCTATATAATATAAAAATCAAGTGGGAAAATAAACGTTCAAAAGAGCAGAAAATATGATATTTCGTTTTCCATCATTCTTTTTCTCCCTTGAATTCAAATATCCCTCAATATTATCATTCTTATTTTTTAAGTCTGTAAAATAAACATTTGTAAAGTAGAATAGACACTGATGTACTCTTGCAGATTCATTTAAGCCTTCTTGATGAATATGCGAAAACTGTCTCAATTGGCCAATATTTAAGAAATTACATTTACAACAATTAAATGACTATGTGGGAGAAATATTGATTTTTATAAAGCAGTTGCTCATTTTAATATAATATTCAGAAAATATATGTTGAATAGCTACATTTGATAAAATACTCCACCTCTTAAATGACTGTTTAAAATAACTTATAGTATTTTTTACTGTTTGAAATGACATTTTCAGGGTGAAAAAAGATTTCCAATATAAAACAGTTATCTCTGTAAATTTTCCAAACTACTCTTATTTAAAGATGGACTTAGGTCATGTTTTGAAATTTTGTCAGATCTTCGGACTCCTTGGTGTTTTTCCTTTGTTACAGGGTAATCTATTTTGCCCCATAAAACCAACTTTTAAAAGCATATCAGGCTTCAATAACTCATGAAAGGTCCAAAATATCAATAAAACACAAATATGATCAATACTAATCACAACAAATAAAATATATAAGTGGTTCCATTCAATATTTTGTTACAAATAATTAAACCATGTAACAGTTCAGAGTTATGTATACATTATACATTATATAATTCATTTTACAAAGTAGACAAACTAAAAAAAAACAAATACACAAATTATATTTCTAATCAGATAACAAAACGACAAAAAAAAATTCAATTAAGAATAAGAAGATTTCTCTCTCTCTCTCTCTCTCTCTCTCTCTCTCTCTCTCTCTCTCTCTCTCTCTCTCTCTCTCTCAAAAATTGCGTCATTACATTATATATATATATACATTTCTTAGATTCAAATTTAAATTCAAATAAGAAGATTTCTCTCTCTCTCTCTCTCTCTCTCTCTCTCTCTCTCTCTCTCTCTCTCTCTCTCTCTCTCTCTCTCTCTCTCTCTCTCTCTTTCTCTCTCTCTCTCGCTACTAGCTGAATTGGATTAATCAAGTTAACAAAATAAGGAATGCCAAATTGGATTTTACATTCAACTTTCAAAAGGTGCGTCTTTACATTATATATACATTTCTTAGATAAGCTAAAATGAGATGTTGATGGAAAAAATCACATCGAAAATATCGATTGTTGTTCTTCGACAGTAGATCTATACAAATAATGACATATACATATACATTTATAAAATTTATTATAAAAAGGCATAAATCTCTACCATTCAATATAAAAAGGCAGAGATTTATAACATTCACTATAAAAAAAAGACAGACATTTATAAGTTATTCCTATACATAAAACCTACTGATGTTAATTATAGATACATCATTTGATGCACACTAAGCTAACACTGACTCATCATAGGTATTGCAAAAATAAGGATGATGTTTTCAAAGATTTGGTCTCTTTTCTCACCTATGTATATATTTTTTTAAATGGCGAACGTGAAAATATGATTTTGCTGATAATAATATGTTTACAAAACAGGACTCACCTTTTTTGTTCTTCACGACAGTTCAACCTCAAATAAATGAATTATGTTACCTTTTTGAAATTCAAACTTATTTAAAAAAAATGATGATTACTGACCTTTATCACGCTCACTTTTTCAATTATATTGTGGCAAACATTCTTTATACACAACCAGTTTAACCATGACTTCATTACTTTTTTTCACTCATACTTTGTTGTTACCAATCAGTAACAAGTTACCTGAATCTTTCTTACCTATATTACTTTTTATTTTTCATCCATTCTTTGTAAAATGTGCTTTGCATACAATAAGTATCAACATATCGTTATTACTTTCATTTACCATCCACTTTTATAGGAATATATCTCAATTAAAACGGAAAACTGAGTTATTTATTGGAATAGTTTGTGCATTACACGTCACGCTTGAATTATTATAATTTAATTCAGTTCTCACTTGTATAATGTATAAATATGCAAATCAATAGAACACGTGATTCTATCTTCTGTCGTATCGAAATTTTATCTAATTATATAACTTGTGTTGATGCTATAATACTGTTGTAAATAAGGATAGTTGTTTGAGGGCATACGATACAAATACAGGGGAGTAATGACGTGAAAAACGCGAAATAGGACGTTATAATATGACGTTTTTTTCATTGCTAGAAACAACGTCAAATGTTATTTTAGCGACTTCAAACTGTGACATATCAGGAAAAGATGCATTTTCCACTGATTTTTATCATTCAGACTGATTTAATTTAAAAAATTAAAGCATGGACCCTTCTTTTTTAAAATGACATTGGGTTAAATAAGGTATGAAGATTATTTGTACAAATGTTTAATAAAAAGTCGTCGATACATATACAGTAAAAAATGCCTATCTTTTTCTAAACGATGAAACTTTGAAAGAAATTAGTTATTTTCAAAAAGTTGTTATACAAATTTAAAGCATATTCATATACATAAAATGTTCAAAATGTTTTTACAAGAAAATCGCTTGTGTTTATTTTTTGAAACCAAAAAGTTAGGTATATCTATCCAAAGGATAGAAATGAACATTTTTTTTTTTTTAAATGGCTGAAATTCTGACATATTGCATTGCCTAGGTGAAAATAGGTTGTACGCAAATGTTCGTAAAACAATTACCGTGGATCAAAACTGTATCGTATGCCCTTAAACGGTTATCCAATATTTAAAAATGTCAAAAAACAAAAATTCATTAATAAGGAAAAACAGTAACAGAAGTTATTTCTCCAATTTGTTATCTATTCTATTACGGTTCATTTAGTAAATACCTGTTACATTGTCGTTGCTTCAGTTCTGTTATTAAGACTGAGAGTTATTGTTTACTAGATATAATCCATCGACCTCCAGATGTCAAAAGCAAAACCATTGAAAACGGTTGACAAGATTAAAGTCATTTGTGTAAATGATTTGTAAAAAAACAAAGATGCACAAATATGTGGTTTTGATTTTGACACCATTACTCTTCGGTAAAAAGGTTAGACGAAATGTGCTCACATCACCTTGTAAAGTCTGTTGCATACAATAATATCCCCGGGAGACCGCTACGATAGGGACAGTTTTCAGTCGAAAATGCAAATTAAAAGAAGAGTTAAATATTCTTTTTTTGGGTTCTTTCCTGTTAAAATTTATTCATCGTCGTATTAAGAAAAATCTATTCAACTACACTATGAATCCTATCCAGAGACTATTTTTCTGAATATATCTGGTTCATATATGGATCCAATTCGGTCTGCAATATAAAACTCATAGAAGATCTATTAACACTTACGAATTCCATCACGGAGTCAGTCTTTGTCATACAATCTAACCATCTGTCAATGTATTGCTGTAATATATCATCAGGAATAACAATACCAAAACTTTCAAATCGATACTTAGCGTTGTCATCGACTATGTCAATCTCTGTCAGAACAAACATTGTATTGAGGAAGTCACTACTCCCAGTGCAAATAAGGGTTCCGATTTCTTCTGTGTCAAGTAGGCTCATGTATGTACGAAGTGCAGTCCGGAAGGTAGCATTCGTCAAAGGCCTATTAGCATTCATATATTCCTTTACCGAAATGGCTTCTGTCACGCTTTTGAACCATCTTTCTATGTATTGCTGTAACAAAAGAAGATCGTCAGCAATTACAATCCCAAACCATTCATATCTATTACCACCGTCGTCTTTAATATCATTCTCTGTCATGACAAACATTGTATTGAGGAAATCTGTGCTTCCTGTCTGAATGAAATAGGCAATTTGTTCTGTGTTTAACTGTTTCATGAATGTTCTGAAGGCAGTACAAAATGAAACATTTGTCACAAGTCGGTTTCCATCCAAAAAACTCTTTGTATGAGGTCTATTAGACAAATGAAGAAACCATCTTTCAATATATTGCTGTAACATATCATCAGGAATAACAATACCAAAACATTCATATCGGTCCTCAGCGTTTTCTTTGATGTCATCATCTGTCATGACAAACATTTTATTGAGATAATCACCCTCACATTCCAAAATTAAAGAAACAATTTTTTCTGGGTGTAGTTGTCTTAAGTAGGTACATAAGGCAGTACGAAATTTAGCGATCTTAAATGGTCTATTTGTATCTATGAATTTCTCCAACTCACTGGTTATAGTTAAGCCTTCAACCCACTTCTCAATGTATTGTTGTAGTAGATCTTCGGGAATTACAATGCCAACACATGCATATCTGGTTTCGCTGTTGTATTTGATTTCATCTGCTTCCATGACAAACATTGTATTGAGGAAATCCGGGCTTCCAGTCTGAATTAGAGTAGCAATTTTTTCTGCGTTTGTCTGTTCCATGTAAGTTTGAAATGCACTACGAAATAAAGCATTTTTCTGTGGTCTATTTTTATCAATGCTTTTCTGTAACTCTCTTGTTTCAGTCAAACATTTTAACCAAATATCAATGTAAGGCTTTAACAGATCAGCAGGAATAATAATTCCAAACCATTCATATCCGTTCTCAGTGTTGTCTCTGATGTCATCTTCTGTCATGACAAACATTTTGTTGAGATAATCATCTTTAGCATCCCAAATCAGCGGAGCGATCTTTTCTGTATTCAACTGTCTCATGTAATCACATACGCAAGTACGAAATGTAACATTTTTCAATGGTCTATTTTCATCTATGCATTTCTCTAACTCACTGGTTTTAGTCAAACGTTTTAACCATCTCTCTATGTAATGCTGAAGTAAATTATCAGGAATAACAATACCAAAACATTCATATCGGTTCTCAGTGTTGTCTCTGATGACATCCTCTGTCATGACAAACATTTTATTGAGAAAATCATCATTTGAATACCAAATTAGAGGAGCAATCTTTTCTGTATTCAACTGTCTCATGTAGTTACATACGAAAGTACGAAATGTATCATTTTCCAATGGCCTATTTTCATCTACGAGTTTCTCTAATTCACTGGTTTTAGTTAAACATTTTAACCATATCTCAATGTAATGCTGAAATAAATTATCGGGAATAACAATTCCAAAACATTCATATTGATTCTCAGCGTTGTGTTTTATGTCATCCTCTGTCACGACAAACATTTTTTGGAGAAACTCAACATCTGCATTTAAAATGAGTGAAGCGATTGTTTCTGTGTTCAGTTGTTTCATGTAATTATACAAGGCAGTACGAAATGTAATATTCTTAAATGGTCTATTTTCATCCATTAATTTCTCTAACTTACTGGTTTTTGTCAAGAGTTTAAACCATCGTTCAATGTATTGCAGAAATAGATCACCAGGAATAACAATACTTAAACATTCAGGCCGATTCGCTGTTTCCTCGTGTATGTCCTCCTCTGTCATTACAAACACTTTATTGAGAAACTCATCCTCTGCGTCCCAAATGAGTGAAGCGATTGTTTCTGTGTTCAGTTGTCTCAAGTAGTCATTTAGGGCAGCACAAAATGCAACATTCTTCAATGGTCTATTATCATCTATGCATTTTTCTAAACCACTGGTTTTAGTCAATCTTTTTAACCATCTCTCAAGGTAAAGCTGAAGTAAATTATCAGGAATAACAATACCAAAACATTCATATCGGTTCTCAGCGTTGTCTTTTGTATCCTCCTCTGTCATTACAAAAATGTTTTGGAGAAAATCATTATGCGCAGTCAAAATTAGTGAAGCAATTTTTTCTGTGCTCAGTTGTCTCATGTAGTTACACAATGCAGAACGAAATGTAACATTCTTCAATGGTCTATTTGTATCTGTGAATTCCTCCACATCATAGGTTTCAGTCAAACGTTTAAACCACCTCTCTATGTATTGCTGCAGTAGATCATCAGGAATAACAATGCCAAAACATTCATAGTGATTCTCAGCGTTGTGTTGTATGTCATCCTCTGTCACGACAAACATTTTATTGAGAAAATCATCATTTCCATCCCCAATTAGAGAAGCTATATTTGCAATATTAAGTTGACTCAAATAGTCATTTAAGGCAGCACGAAATTCAACAGTTTCCAATGGTCTATTTTCATCTATGTATTTCTGTAACTGTGTGGTTTTAGCCAAACATTTTAACCATTTCTCAACGTAAGGTTGTAGTAAATTATCAGGAATTACAATACCTATACTTTTATATCGCTTCGAAGTGTTGTCATGTATGTCCTGCTCTGTCATGACAAACATTTTATTGATAAATTCAGCACTTGAATTCTGAATGATTAAAGCAATTTTGTCTAATGTTAGTTGTCTCAAGTGGTTACGTATATCATTACGAAATATGTTATTTATCATTGTTCTATTTTCATCTATAGCGGCTCCTATCGATTTCGTTTTAGTCAATTCGTCAAGCCATCTCTGACAGTATTGCTGTAATAATTCATCAGGAATAACAATACCAATACATTCATATCGGTTCTCAGCGTTGTCTTTGATGTCCTCCTCTGTCATGACAAACATTTGATTAAAAAGCTTATTCTTTGATGTCTGAATAATTGAAGCAATTTTTTCTGTTGGTAATTGTCTCATGTAGTTACGTAGAGCGCAACGAAATGAAACATTGAAAAATAGTCTATTTTTATGGATGGCATCGTCGACCCGTCTTGCGTTGGTAAAATGATCAAACCACCTCTGAATGTACTGTTGTAATAGATCATAAGGAATAACAATACCAAAGCATTTATATTGGTTCTGAGTGTTGTCTATGATGTCATCCTCTGTCATGACAAACATTCGATTGAAAAAGTTATCTTTTGATGTCTGAATGATTGAAGCGATTTTTTCTGTAGGTAATTGCCTCATGTAGTTACGTAGAGTACAACGAAATGAAACATTAACAAAAATAGTCTATTTTTATCTATGACATCCTCGACAAAGCTTGCATTGGTCAAATGTTCAAACCACCTCTGAATGTACTGGTTTAATAGATCATAAGGAACAACAATACCAAAACATTCATATCGGTTCTCAGAGTACTCTTTGATATCCTCATCTGCCATGACAAACATTGTATGGAAAAAAACATCAACTGCATTCTGAATAAGTGAAGCAATTTTCACTTTGGTTAGTTGTTTCATATATGTACGCAGGGCTGTGCGACCATTAACAGTTTGAAATGTTCTATTTTCATACATGATTGGCACCATCCAATTTGTGTTCGTCATGCGATTAAAATACTGTTCAATGTATTGCTGAAGCAAGTCATCAGGAATGACAATACCAAACCACTCATATTCGTTCTCAGCGTTGTCAATGATATCATCCTCTGTCGTGACAAACATTGTATTGAGAAAAGCATCCTCTGCTGTATTAATGAGTGAACTAATTTTGTCTATGGTTAGTTGTCTCATGGAGGTACGAACGGCACCACGAAATGAAAGATTCGTCAATAGTCTATTGTCTTTGCAAATGAATGAATCCAAAATTTCGAATTTTGCAAAAGTGAAATACATAGAAGTATTCATCCCAAGAAACAATTCATCCAATGACAAATGCCTCATGTATCTTGTTAGATCGTCAAACCACCTATCAATGTAATGCTGTAACATTCTCTCAGGAATAATAATACCAAAACGCTCATATTGTTTCTCTGCAAAGTCTTTGACATCATGTTCTGTTATGACAAACATTGTGTTGAGGAAATCCTTACTTCCAGTTTGAATGATAGAAGCAACGCGATCTGGGTTTATTTGTATCATAAAGGAGTTTAAAGCTTTACGGAATGTAACACTTTTTAAAAGCCTATTATCCTCAAAATGTTTCTTCGTAGAATTAGTCTTTGTCAAATCACCGAACCATCTGCAAATGTATTGCTGTACTAAATTATCAGGTAAAATAATAGAAAAATTTTGATATTCCCCAAACCTATTTTCAACCTCGTCTTTGATGTCTGTGTCTCTCATTACAAACATGACATTTAAGAAATTTGTGCTCGCTGTCTCCAATAACGCAGTTATATCGTGATTGTTAAGATTTCTCATAAAGTCATGGAACAAAGTGCATAGTTTGGTGTTCTTTAAATTCCTGTTTTCTACTATGTTGGTATTCACATCACACGAACTTACCATATCATCAAAAACTCGTGTCATGTACATTTGCAATTTGTCATCAGATATAGGTATAAAATGTTGTGCACTTTCGTTGTCTTTTGTAACAACAAATCTTTCACGAACAAATCTGGGTTTGGCATAATTTATCAATATGCTTATAAGTTCTTCTTGCGTTCCAAAAAAAACAGCCAAGAAATCAAACAGCTTGTCATGTATGGTTTTGTAGATGCCTGCATCATAAGTCACAAACGTCCCAGTCAAAATTTCAAGTTGGGACTTGAGTTTCCTACCTGTTATATTTTCGTCTATTTCACATACGTCTATGATGACTTCAATAATCTCTTTAACTTTATAATCCTTACCTGTAAGATATTTTTCCTTTAACTTGTTGTTGAATATAACCAACAAAAGTATTTGTACTTACCTTCCAAACAGTCGTTATACATGCTACGCAACTCTTTTTTGTAAAATGAAAATGGATCATCCAAAAAAAGTTGGACATTAAATTCTGGATTGTTTCTCTGTACATAATATAATTTACATAAAAATGGAATAAACTCATATTCACTCAAACGTTCACATGCTTCTACTGCATGTTCCTTAAAATACTCTGCAGTCAATTTTTCCTTTTCTTCAGATGTAAAAGATATATCTGTGACCTCAGGTTACATACACACGTTTTGAAGATTTCTAAATTTGTAAACCCTTTATCTTGAAAAACTTGAAGTCTACATGTTAAAATCAACTTACAATTACCATTTTCAAGAATACCCTTAATGTCGTTAATGGATTTCTTCCATTCTTCTATTCGACTTTGGTTTGCTGTAAAATTTCCACACATATCGTCAACAACATACAACGTTTTTCTGTCTGATTTGTATAGATATTTTACTTCTTTTGCATCACTAACAGTTAGTATTGTGTATCCAAGTCTTTCCATTTGGAGAGCTACGTGTCTAGCGATTGCAGTTTTCCCACTTCCAGCTGGTCCTATGACACTTACACAGTTGTTGCTGTTGATACTTGCAAGCACATGATCAGTCGCTCTGGTTTGGACGTAAATTTTGCTCTCAATCTTCCATTTCTCTATTTGATCGACCATAAGATCTTAAGAAAATTAAAGTTTAGTTACTTGTTTATATTTTGATTGTTTATAAACAGAGAAAGTGTCATTTATAATCTATTCTTAAGAAGATAAACATATATTTGAACATACAGATAAGAAAAAAAATCGTTCACATTGTTGAACAAGCACCAATATTTAGATAGAGCTTCATTTAGGTCTAACTATTTGAACAATCCCGTTAAGCTTTAGAAGTTTAAAATGGTGGCCATTCTATGTTAAAATATCTGTTTTTATTATTCTTCTTGACATGCATGAAGTTACCCACCGGAAACATTTTAAAAATGCGACCAGTTTTGTTTAGGATAGACTTTATGCTATGTGACTTTAACTGTTTATTTCTTAACTTGACATGAAAACCCAAACAGAATAGCTTTAATTCTTTAGTACTATGTGTATTTGTCTAAGCGATTTAATAATTTAGAACCAAACAGTAAGAACTATGTCAAAAGTTAAACACTGTACGTTGACCTATTGAAAAGTTTGTCCGTTGTGAAGGTCGGTAACAGTTTAATTCAAGTATTTCATAAATTTAAATTAGTTGATCAGAAGTCAACAGATTTAACAAGGCCAAACTAACCTCTATCATCTTTACAAATCTTCAAACACAGTTTTTCCTTTTAGTTTACATTGTATTGATTTTATAAATATTGGTACAATATATATATTTACCACTCATTCCATTTCTTTTTCGTTCTCTAATTCTGTTCCCTGCGATAGAATTACATGATATATTTATATACTTATATATAAGTAGTTCCAAACTATACACTGTAATAAAAAGTACGATATTCAATCTAAACGATATTTTCGACGTTTCAGAATCTGAAGGATTGTGGATTATTTCATTGCTTTTGGAAAACACGTAACGTCATTGGTTAATTATCCATTTTCAAGAAGTTTTAACCAATCATAACGTTTCGGTTACTCTTTTGAACCTATTAACCTTAATACTTAACATTCTAAAACGTTGTATAGACGAAATGTTGTCAATTCGTTTTTGATGTGTTTTGTCATTTAAATTTTGCCTTGATTAGGGACGTTCCGATTTGATTTTTCTCTGAGTTCAGTACTTTTTGTGATTTTACTTTTTACAATTTGAATTAAAAAAACATGACTAATTATGGATCTTAAAAAGCGATCTGTTATATTGTCACAAATTGTATATTATAATGATACATATTCAAAATGTTTATAACTTACCAATACTCAATAATTCTAAGTCGTTCTGTGTTACATGTGTTTCCTCTATTTTGTCGGCAAAATCCTTATAACAGCTATCTTCTCTCATAACTTCAAGGAAGATTGGAAAGGCAGAGGAAATATTTTTTCTTACAAGTATTCCCAAAAGTCTTCTATTTTTCTCATGTGGAGTCATCTTTACTGATGAAAGTTTTTCATAAACCTCACGGTCTATCACATCTTGAGTAAAAAGCTTGTCTAGAATTCCAGTTTTGTCGATGTTAATTTCATGAACTATAGTTTTATACCATTTGATTAATTTAACAGCATCATTTATACCTGAAATATATAAGTTTACAATACTGACTTTATTGAAAGCAAATGTTTACGAAAGGATATGATTTCCTTGCTTTAAGAAATATAACGCAAAAAAGTGAAAAATCGATTGTTTCATTACAGTGAAACCTGTTTCAACCAAACCTTTTCGGGACTTAAGATTTTTTTCGGTTTTGACCGATGTTCGGTGTTATCAGGTTCACAACGCATACAAGTTGATACGACAGTGCTTCAGAACATGTTTGGTTTATACAGGTTATTGGTTTATGCAGAATTCGGTTTAGTCAGGTTTCACTGTAATAAGCATCCTTTAATGTAGTAAACTAACAAAATTGGAGATAAGCAACTATAAGTCACGGTTATTAAGTGAATTCATTTAAGAAATGTCATTGGCTCTTATAACAAACAAGCCGTTAAACGGAAATAAAAACGAATTTAAAGAGCATGAAACAACAAATTGTAAAAATGTGGATACAAGTCAATCTAGGATTGGGTTATTACAAAAACAAGGCGTAAGACACGTATTTTACATTACCGGTTCTTACATCTGTGAGTTGTGCTTTCTGTAAAGTCAAGTCTTTGTCTAAGACTTTGGCCTCCACCCTTTCAACAAGAGCAGTGTGACACTTTTGATCAGAATTTTTTATCGCTTCAACAAAAACAGAAAATATGTTGTATGGTCGTTGCATCAGTATTTCTAAGAGTTTCTGGTTGCGATTTGATTGGTCTGAAAGGCTATCAATCTCCTCTCTATCGTCAAGAGTTAGAATGCACTTTGAAATTAAGTTATCTAAAACATCCGTATCAAGTATTGTTGACTGTATGAGGTCAACCTTGAATTCTTGGTAAGTACCTGAAATTAAAAAAGAGGATACATGATGTGTGCTATATAAGAGAAATTCATCGATAGTCGCATCCTTTTTTACATATCTTATTTTTAAAAAAAAACAGGTTATGCATGTGTAAGGACGATGAATTATGATTCAAAATTGGATTATGACCCCTTTTCTGGTCACAGTATGTCTGATAAATCCTATACCTCAGTCAAGAATGACTTTTGTGTAAAATCTGGAGATCTCGTATGTTTCTTCCTATTGCAGTTATTGTAAAAATCCTTAATCCTTTGAAAATTGTACCAATCATGGATGTATAGCATAATATGAATGTGTCTTATTTGGACAGAACAGTTATTGTGTGTTTTACCAAAAAGGAACTGGTCGCTGTAATTGATTTAATCTATTTAGGGATACATTTCATTACAACTTAAAATAAGTAGAATAACTAGGTGGTTACTTTTCGGTCATCAATAATATCACATGATGAAAATTTACTATGATCATCGTTAACTTCTCTAACTAACTTTTTGCAATTTATCTTTTTTAATCGATCGTCACTGATGAGTTTTTGTAACAGAAATATGTACACTTACCTCTATCGTGAGCCTCCATGATTTTTGCTATTATAGTCGTTCTACAACAACAAAAAGTGATGTGATACGTGTATTGCGTACTGAAGGAGGCTCAAGGGCACAAAAATTTAAGAAAAAAATCAAACTTTTGTTTTTCATTACAATTTTTTTTTATTTTTTACTACTTTATTCGTTGTTACCTTATAATATGTACAAAATTCAACAAAACAAATCAATTTGTTTTGGCCACAGATGACTTTGCAAAAATGCAATTTTTTGGCATTACAATTAAAATATCTGTTTTAACTCATCGGTGACCTATAATTTTTTTATTTTTTTAAAGCTGTAAATAGGTATAGGAAGATGTGGTATGAGTGCCAATGAGACAACTCTCCATGCAATAACAATTAATTCAAACCGAACAACAAGCTATAAAGGGCCCAAAAATAACAAATGTAAAACCATTCAAACGGGGAAAAACAACGGTATAATCTATCTAAAAAACGAGAAACGAGAAACATGTATAAATTACATAAACAAACGACAACTACTGTTCATCAGATTTAAAACAAACAATTGTAAAATGTAAGCTTTTTACTGTAGTTCAGTACTTTTTTATTTCGATATTACCTCTATTTATCCTATTGGTTAAACAAGGAAAAAATGACCATAACAAATAATAATGCTTCTGTTGAAGCCAGATTGTGAGCTTAAATGAACGGAGATCCCATTTTTTTAATTCTATTTTTTTTATTATATATGATGCGATTCTTTTATTGAAAAAAATAGCGAAAGCATATCTGAAAAAATATTGATTTATACCCTCGAGCCCCCTAAACAATACTTATGTTTTCACTATATACTTTAGAGAACAGCCCGGATTTTCCCTGATATTAAGGTGTCATACCACCAATTAAAAGTCCCTATCTGTTCAACCAAATTTTGCAATTTTCACAGCTTTCTAAATATTTTACCTTAAGTTTAACTTCATAGAAACTAGGTATATCCTGAATTGTACAGGTGTCACCTTTCTGCATGCCAATTTTCAACATACATTCAAAATCATATAAGAAAGCAGAGAGCTTCCGAAAGGAGGTACCACTAAAAATAACCCCTGGTTTTCTGGAAATGTTAAATTAGTATACTATGGAGCGCATTAATCCTCAATTTTTAATGCAAACTCATAGACAGGTAAATTTTGGCTCAAAATGGTCTTATATATTTCTCTTTCAACAAAACTTTCATTTCTGCAAATTTGTTAGTTAGTTTAGGTGAACAATGACATCAAATGCACTTTTTTTTGTCCGAGTAGGCCTACTTTCACATACGTTCTAAATTTGAGGGAGTAATTGGTGGTATGACACCTAAAGAGACAAAAAAGTTGATTAGAAATCTTTTATTTTGCTTTATTCTTAATCCTTAGTCAATTTGTAGTTAAAAACAGCCTATCTGAGCATTATGCGACTTATAATAAAAATTTCACAGCTCAATTTAAACTGACTGTAATGTATGACTTTGATAGAAAATACTTGAAAATTTCATTTTGGGCTACAGGAACATAAACTTTCAATATCAAGATCATTGTTTGCTGATTTTTTCTTGTTTGTTACGTCTTTAAAGACTTCCAACAATTTTTGCAATGAATTTAGTAAAAAATCCAAGGTATTGAAGTGTCAAGGAATATTACCCCCCTTTTTTTCATCTGGTGTCAGTAAAGTACTACAAATTGATCAAAAGTGCAGTCATGGTCATTTAACTGTGTTTATTTACATCAGTTAATAAAATTTAAGATATAAAAATTTCATTTGGAATAATAAATGGTGCTTTTGTGAGTTTCTGCATTGCTTACATTAGGCTATGCTATCTGCCAAGTACATAGTATGACGCAATGCTATAAGGGGTAAAAATCAAATAATTTCATTAAATCTGCATGACAAAAATTTTTTGGGGGTAGTAAACAACTTATGTTTCAATGTTTAACACCACAGAATAACTTTCTGTGCATTTATAACATTATTTAGGACATTTTTTTATATAAAAGCCTATTGTCAGGATGGGAAAAGCTAAAAATAGGACAAACTCAAGTTTTAGGCTCTAAATTTGCAATATGTGACATTTTGCCACTAAAAAGATTGAAATGTGGCTACTATTATCTCAAATGATCAGTTAAGACAAAAAAAACAATTGTTTTCTGATTTTGCTGTTTCACCGCATTTTGCTTAAAGGTGTCATACCACCAATTAAAAGTCCCTATCTGTTCAACCAAATTTTGCAATTTTCACAGCTTTCTAAATATTTTACCTTAAGTTTAACTTCATAGAAACTAGGTATATCCTGAATTGTACAGGTGTCACCTTTCTGCATGCCAATTTTCAACATACATTCAAAATCATATAAGAAAGCAGAGAGCTTCCGAAAGGAGGTACCACTAAAAATAACCCCTGGTTTTCTGGAAATCTTAAATTAGTATACTATGGAGCGCATTAATCCTCAATTTTTAATGCAAACTCATAGACAGGTAAATTTTGGCTCAAAATGGTCTTAATATATTTCTCTTTCAACAAAACTTTCATTTATGCAAATTTGTTAGTTAGTTTAGGTGAACAATGACATCAAATGCACTTTTTTTTGTCCGAGTAGGCCTACTTTCACATACGTTCTAAATTTGAGGGAGTAATTGGTGGTATGACACCTTAAACATTGAAACCATGTAATTGATTGTTTATACAAGCAATTAAATGATTAGGTTAAGTGCTACATTCACAGTTGGTGTCAACTGATGTTATCAAATGAACACAGATGGTTAGCTGGTCAAGATTATTTAATTTCCATATCCTCTGCACTAAATACATTTTATATTCTTGTCTATAAAAGATTCTCATATTCAAGGTATTTTGAATGAAAAAAAATTACTTTAAAAATTCATTTAAATAGTATATCAATTTAATTTTTCTTTAGGATTTCTGCAGCTAATTTGGAAATGCTATGATAAATATTTTGAATTTAGCAAAGATATGTTTTAGTATAATCATTGTTATCAATAGGGTCCAGGACCAATCCAGTCTATCTTATTGATTGAATAGGGAATTACTGAAGCCTGACCCCTCTAAGGCAGCCAGTGTACTCAAATAACAATATTGAAATCAATCAGGTTCAGGACCAATCCATATATTCTTCATTAAAATAATACCTAATTCTGTTGACGTGCAAATGTGAAGTGGACACACACACCTTTTTATTTTCCACTGAATAGAGGGGCAATATGTATATAAACCACTTTTATTGTTATAGTATTGCATTGAAATGAGTGAGATAAAACACTTAAAATAACAGAAAATAAGTTGGAATATGAAATTGAGAATGGAAATGGGGAATGTGTAAAAGAGACAACAACACGACAAAAGAGCAGAAAACCGATGAAGGCCGCCAAGAATGTGTCCACAGTACACGGATGCCGCACTCGCACTATCATTTTCTATGATCAGTGAAATTGTGGTAAAAATTCTAATTTGGCATTAAAATACGAAAGATCATATCAAAGGGAACATGTGTACTAAGTTTCAAGTTGATCGGATTCCAACTTCATCAAAAACTACCTTGACCAAAAACTTTATCCTGAAGCGGGACAGACATAAGGACGGACAAACGGACGCTACAACCAGAAAACATAAAACCCCTCTACTATTGTAGGTTGGGCATAAAAATCATAACCAGCTACAACATGAGCTAGAGCACATGATACGCCTAACGGTTTTCAAGAATACAGTTCAATAACTTCTCAATGTCATACCTGAAATTTATGAAAAAAGGGGGGGGGGGTATCTTAATAGATATAAATCAGTCAACAAAGTTTAATGAAAAATGACCAAAGCACTTTTAGGTTATTGTCTGAAAACTAGAGAATCACTCCTTTTCATGAACAAAATGCAATAACTCGGAAATAATTTATAAAAAGCGAAAGGGAGCTTAAATAAATAGATATAAACAATTCACCAAAGTTTCATGAGAACTGCTGAAAGCATGTTTTAGTTTTTCTCCAAATACTAGATAATGTTAATGTCTGACATGTTAAAGACAGACGGACAAAGATATACCATAAGACTTCCTTTAATCAGGCGTATAAAAAGGGGAGGGGTGTTCTTATGCCAAATGGTCTTTGCTTCATGAATATTTTATAAAAAAAAATGTTTAAATATTAAGGAGATTTTGTTTTATCATTAAATCAAATTTATAAAAAAAATTGTGAAAATTACAAAAAATATTCATTTCTTAATAAAATTAATCTTCAAAATGACATCAATTATCAATCTATTCAATTAACATAAAAAAAATGAAAATTAATAAAAAAAAATATTCAGAACTTTATTTTATATTCCTTTAACCGTATTTGAGCATGAAGTTGATAAAAAACAGTGACTTGATTGTCAAAATCTTATGAAGAATAAACACATATAGATAATGTTACATGTAGTAGAAATTTTTCAAGAAAAGACAGAAAATGCCAAAATGTTGACTGTCTTATCAGATAATCTATATGTAACATCTGTGGTCAGTTTATTGGGAAGAGTGATATATAAATTACAAGGACTTCAAACTGTGAAGGTAATCAGTTGTGAAATTTGAGATTCCCTCAAATCTTAGGGCATTCTTCGGGCTGTACTATAAAGTATATAGTTCAACAGTGTTTTTAAACCGTGGTTAAAACTAGTTGATTTATTACAAATTGATAATTTTTTTTAAATGACAAAATAACAATCAATATATAACAGTCGATAGAAAATGTTAGTTAAAAAAGGTGAAAAACAAAACATTGTAACAAGAAGATGAAGTGAACCTTGTTTTTTTTCCGTTCTGTATAAAACTTAAGTATCTATATCCGTCCTTGTAATATTTAATTTTATGTTCATCCCTTAAATACGTATTGTTGTTTCATATTTTAAATGTTTTATCAAATATATTAAAAAAATCTTCATGATCTTCTTTTAAGAGTTGAAAAGTGTTCAAAATTCACTTGTATATCAGAATTAGAATATAATCCACTTAATTCGACACGTCACAATCCACACACCACATAGGCTTCACTTCTTTTAAACGTAATTTCCATCATTTTTGCCCAAAGAATGTGTCGTAAAATAAAATTATGGTAGTTTGCATGTTTTCCTAGCTTTACTTTACAGGACAAACAAAAATGGTTTAAAACAATTTACCAAGTATCATTTTATATTCAACAGAAACATCTAAACCTTGAAATTTTAATATTCAAGTAACAAAAAGCTCAGTTTATTTAAAATTTCTAGAAAAAGCATTTGAAAATCATTAGCAGATAATTGTATTGAGTTTGATTGAACAATCTATATGTTGAAAATAAATACACCTATGACCCCTTAATTTCATTCACTATTGCGGAGGTATTTAAGAAAAGAACAATAATGTGATTGATATTAAACATTACTTTTGTTTTAATGTTCCCTTAATAAGGAAAAATTAAGCTTACCGTATGATTCATTTAAAATAACTGTAATTGTGTTACTTTTAATGTATTTAATCGAACAAAAACAAGGTCATTGACCTTCGTTTTAATTATTTGAAAGTACTAGTACTCTAATCATGGAGTCTTTTACAGAAGTTTAAGACAAGTTTATAACAACTATGAAAGGAAGTTAAGAATGTTTTACAATAAATATAATTGCTATATTTCGTAAGCATAATGCTATTTACCTGAAAACGGTAAGATAGAATTTTTACTCCATTGACATTTAGAAAAGTAAATAACTACTACTAAAATTGAGAATGGAAATGGGGAATGTGCCAAAGAGACAACAACCCGACCATAGAACAGACAACATCAGAAGGTCACCAATAGGTCTTCAATGTAGCGTGAAATTTCCGCACCCGGAGGCGTCCTTCAACTGGCCCCTAAACAAATATATACTAGTTCAGTGATAATGAACGCCATACTAATTTCCAAATTGTACACAAGAAACTAAAATTATATACTGGTATATGGGTATACAAGTTCACAGTATATTGGGTAATCCATCCATAACACAGTTTAATGCCTGCACAGCAAAACACGCAAACAGGAAAATAAATAGCGCTTGTATTGCTGTTCTTTATCTCATTTAGACACATTCTCCGTGTATATGGTATTCACCGGGTACCCATGCCAGTTTATGGAAGAATAAGTCTAACACTAATACTATCATATTATTATAAACTCATTACCTGATTCTATAACTATGTTTGCCTTGTAAAATCCCTGTTTTCGGCAGTGTCAAACATTTTCATCTCACATTGGATAAGCAACGGGTCTACATAAAACTAAGTGGAATATCTGGATAAATAGCCCTAGAGTGGAAAGAATCATTTCATTTTATATATTTGTAACATTTATGTCGCGAATCATTTAATTACAAATGGATGCTAAATATTTCTCAAATAAACAACAAGACAAACATTGATTATGATAAGATATGTATGATAAAGTTGTGTAAAGAAAAACATAGTGAAGGACTTAGACTAGTTTTCATGTTATATATTCATTTATAAGAGGCACTTTTTTAACTATACTTATTTTATTACATGGACTATTTAAGATTTATTAATTTGTCTATAAGCCTATCTCTCAGTACCTCATTTGTTTTAAATGACGTCAATTCATGTTTAAGTATTGCGAAGGTTTTACTCGTAAAGTATCTACTTTTACATATAATAGGAATACATCTTTTACATTGATAGCTGAGTCTACGTAAATATAATCGAAAGAAATCAGACTGATCGATTTTTGATTTTATATTTTATAAACTGCAAATCTTATTTAATAGTTTATATAACTGTACGAAAAACTGACTAATTATTAACAGACGATGGACATATTATGTGTGAGAACATTTATAAAAAGATATTTTGTACTATAAAGGTTTGTCTGATGTTTCATGGGTTGTTTTTTCTTTCTGGATTGATCATACGTATTTCATCCGTCCTTGTTATATTTTTCTTTTATGCTCATAACATTTAAAAATACGTATAAGTTGTAGTTATTTTGTTTATATAATCAGATGGATAAGGAATATCCCTTTTCAAAATTTAAAAGACTTGTACTTTACATTGATGTTCGAATACATACTTCACCATAACTGAAATCCTATGTGGAGTCCACAAATGTGTACATTTAAATCTAGCATTATTTGAGGAACAGATACACAAAACACCTCTGAACTTTATTGAGGGCAATAGAATGCCAAACGAATCGCATCTTTCATGATTTAAATAGTTATTGTGTCGCCTTATTATACTGATACTTCTTATTATGAGGACTGATTGACTTTATCTACTTTGATGTTTCTTTTTTTTTTTTTTTTTTTTGTTATTTTTTTTTTTTTTTTTTTGCAGTGCTCAACATGTTCTGCTAGCCTTGGGTCATTTTTCGCTGCTCGACATTAGAAAAAAATTAATGTTCAGGATGCATAGGCCAAGTGTGAGGGAACCATTTGATATTTGAAATTGGGGAAATAGATTTCGCATAATTATGACCTCAATTACAAATAAACCTCAAATGTCATTTACAAAAATCAAAACACTATCTGACTTGAATATGTGTCACCCAATCAATCGATTACATGATTAATTAAAAGAATCAGATATACTAAAGTGCTGTATAAATATTTATATGCATCATTATGGCGAGTTTTCTTTGTTATATGTTTTTACCAACTAACGAATTCAAACGAATATATCATTTCGTTTGATAGCTTTTTCTATTTCGTCAACCCTTAAATATTGTAATATAGAAAAAGGATATGTTTATCCAATTAAAAACCTCATAACATGTCAAGATCGTCATACTTTTATTATATAGAAAGCTCAAAATGTTTCAATATATGTTTTGTCCGTGGGTTTTCAATATGAAGGTAGATATAAATGTAGGACAACGAAAGTCAACGGAAGCGATTTCAAAGCGCAATTTTCTTACATTTTTGACAATGTAATGCTTTCTTTCATAAACCTCCTACAATTATCATGAAGAGATTTATTTTTGGAAGTTCATTATCTGAAATAAATATAAGTATAGATAAATTGTACTCTGTTATTCATTTTTCCTTTTCTTTGTTGTGCATGTTTAAAAGGTGTGCCGCGTAAATTCAGATAATATACAAAATCTACATAAAGTAAAATGTTATTACATTTTTTTTAAAATAATGAAAATCAACCAATATATATAATTGTATTTTATATCGTTTTATATTGAATGGATTTTTTATAACAAAAGTCGATTAAACTTTAAACCTCAATTTATCAATGTTTTGATATAATTTTATCAACAGTATATATAGCAGTCGACGGAATATATGATTTTAATCAAATGTATAAAAACGATGTTTTTTTAAATTATAATTGTACAAAAAGTTATAATGAACACTATATTTATCAAAAAGGGACCTTCTTTCTCGAAATCACTTGTAAAAATGTCTGCATTATAGGATACATAAACTAAAAATATCTCCAATTTTAACGGAATTGCCATTCAGTTTATCACATTAGATTTCACAGAGAGAAAAAAACAAAGATAACTTTTTAATGCCCCATTTATAGGCAGTATGTTTTCTGAACCGTGCGTCCTTTCGTCCGTCCGTTCGTTCGTCCGTTCGTCCGTTCGTTCGTCCGTCAGTTCATCTGTTTGTCCCACTTCATATTAAAGTGTTTGGTCGAGGTAGTTTTTGATGAAGTTAGAGTTCAATCAACTTGACACTTAGTAAACATGTTCCCTATGATATGATCTTTCTAATTAAAATACCAAATTAGAGATTTTATCCCATTTTTACGGTCCACTAAACATAGAAAATTATAGTGCGGATGGGGCATCTATGTACTTAGGACACATTCTTGTTTGTAATAAAAATAGTTCTTTAAGAAATTAATGTTTACGTTGAGGAGATCTTCTGTAAGTCTTTTTTGTTCAAAATATATATAACAGTCGACAGAATATACAATTTTTATCAAAAGTAAAAAACGATCTTTTTACTTTACAGGTTTAATTAATGTTGCAAGTATTTTTCCGTTTTGAATGCATCATTAAATATTATAATATATAAAAAGGATATGTTTACCCAATTAAAAACCTCATAACATGTCATGATCGTCATACTTTTATTATAGAGAAAGCTCAAAATGTTTCAATATATGTTTTGTCCGTGGGTTTTCCATATGAAGGTAGAAAGAACTAATTTAACTAATGTTGCAAGTATTTTTCCTTTTTGAATGCATCATAAGTATTTGTATCTGTCCTTGTTATATTTCATTTTAAACTCATAACATTTAGAAATACGTATTGGCTGTATTTATTTTGTTTATATAAATCAGATGAATTAGGAATCTCCCATTTCAATTTTAAAAAAACTTGAATTATGCAATGATGTTCGAATACCACAACTAAACCATATTAAAACCATGCAGAACCCGGAGGCAGATACATGAAACATTTTTGAATATTCATACAGGGCATGTATACTCCAAAAGACTCGAACACTCTTCTCGCCATTTTATACTGATGCTTCTTATTATAAAGAATCGTTGACTTTGATTACTGACTTTGATGTTTCTTTTGATTTTTTTGTTTTTATTGTTTAAAAAGGCTTAACTCATCATATGATTACAAATAGAAATGCATTAAATAGAAATATAGAGTAGACGTTGACGGGTACTTGTACATTACAACAACACAAATACACTAATAATAGACCTAAAAGAACTTTCAGTTACTGACAACTAACATGACTAACTAAAAGTTAATAACAACTATTAAAAAAAATTATGTATTTTAGATTAACTTTGCATCTTTAATATATCAACTATCAAAAAATAAAATCTCAAAAATACTTAATTCCGGGAAAAACTCAAAGTGAAAAGTCCCTCATCAAATGACAAAATCGGAAACTAAAAACCATTAAACGATAACCATGTTTTTCTGACTTGTCTTCACACGAACGAATGTATCTTTTGGTTTGATATCGCTGATCAATGGCTTAATATTAAACTGTTGGAATACCAGATCAAATATGAAATTTAAAAGCACTGATAACCTAATAAATATTTATTTTTCAATAGCTCATTGCACAAAATTGTCGTTAAATCAATCAAAAGATACTATTCTATTCAAAAGTTTCGAGACGAATGGTGATGCCAGGCATCGCATTATTATTATTTTTTTAACAGAACGCCTCTATTTCAGAAGTAAATGTTAACATCTAACATTGATAGATAGTCACGTCTTGTTTATGATTATTACCGATTTCATTATACCAAAGTGTTATTTACCTTATCTTATTCATGCACAATGCACTGTTATAAAGTTGAAAATTTAACAAAGGCTTGTACTCATTTGGACAAATTTGAACTTTGAAAATACTTTTTGAACTGTATATAACCAATTTGTATGTAAACGAAACATTTCAGGAATAACCTTTGTCAGTTATGTTCACGCATCGTTGTAAAAAAAAACATTTGATGCGACTCTCATACAAGCGAGAGGTTTAGCGCTATAAAACCAGGTTCAATCCACCATTTTCTACATTTGAAAATGCCTGTACCAAGTCAGTTGTCAATTCGTTTGATGTTTTTGATAAGGGACTTTCCGTTTTGAATTTTCTTCGGAGTTCAGTATTTTTGAAATTTTATTTTTTACATTCTGCAATAAATATTGTATAAAGTGTTTGGGATCATCTCAAATAAAAGACACAACATTTCTTCTTGACAATGATATCATCTGTGATTAAGAGAGTTCATGTAAAATAAAAACACAACATTTCAAATATCAACATTCCTAAGATATTTTATATCTTTTAAATTATTGATTATTCAACCATTGCCAAACATAATGATATTTTCATTATTAACCTGTTTTTATAATAATGATTAACTATATATTTATTTATTTTTACAGATACAATCACTTTCTGAGTAAATATGGTGGCATTTTGACATTAATGAAGAATTGATAACTTTGTAAGTTGTAAAAGTTAATTCTTGAAAGGAAAACGGAAGTATATATATCAAACATATTTAAAAATGTTTGTCAAATGATCAGTTTTGGGATCGACTATGAATGAAATATCTATACTTACATGTTTCCAACTTTTCAAGTTCTTGTAATATCTATAGATTATAACATACACTTTTACATATTGGGTCTGGTATCATCCTGAGACTCCCATTTCAGCTGACCGAGATATTGTAGCATGCAGATTACCACATCTACAGTTTACAATGTGAAGGCTATTGAACATGTATGTATACATATATATATATATATACGAGAGTTACAGGAAATGATGACACAATAGTATAAGCGATATGTGTATATTTCAGTATTTTCGAATTCATTGAAAGAAAATGTGGGCGTACACGTTAAGAGAAGACTCATCAACATTTATAAAAACTGAAGATTTTGTGCATGTAAAAGGTTATTGTCAACTCGTTTAAGCAGATTTTGTTTGTAGTTGCTAATACCTCAAAGCATTATGGAATACTAAGTAAAATCAAAATTCGGGATACTATGACTAAGCATAGCAATATGTCTACCCATAACTTTAAAAACGGTTAACAGTGAAGGTGCGACTCTGACTGTCAGTGTACTAGGAAAATTACAATAGAAAAATTATATTGCTATATAATTCTTCAAGATTCTATTCAAAATTAGAATAAAACAGAGTACACCTACTTCTCAAGAATAATAAAAATATGTAGAAACACAGGGTAAGCAACTACATGTACCAATCATGTTACAGGTTTTACTCAATACTTTGTATTTAGTTGCTGGTACCCACAAAGAGTATTGCGTTAAACCAAAAGTCGAAATAACGTGCCTAAGTATAGAAATATATCTACCCTTGACTCAAAAAAGGGTTAACGTTGAAGGTTGAAGCAATTCTGACTGTCAGTATAGTAGGAAAATAACAATACATATACTTTATTGGCATATAATTCTTTAAGATTGGCGACAAAGTTTAAATGATACACATTAAATAAAGAATATCAAAATCACCACAACAATACGAGGAAAAACGTGTAAGCGTAACCGGAACATGTATACATTTAAAAACAAAGAACCTGTCCATACATATGATATAAATGAATTAAGAGTCCTTTTTCCTCAGCTATGATAAAGGAACATAAGTCTGTTATTTCTTTTGAGGTTGATAGACAAGACAACTTTTAAAAAATAGATGACAAATACTAAAAACACTTTCGAACATAAACTGGTGACGCCATGAAAAGTAAAAAAACAGACCAAAGTCAAACAACAGAAAACAAAACAAAACGTAGAAAACATGAGAAGACGACCACATAAAACGGGAGCTGATCTCAGGTGCACCGGGAGGATATTCCGATCCTGCTCAACATGTAGCACCTGCCTTGTTGAGCCTGCAAACACAAACCCCTTATTATATCTATTTGAATTTTTTAAGTGTTAGTTTTGATTAATTTTTGCACAACAGAGTACATGCATATCAAGAACATTAGCATGCTGCTCTGTAGGGCATGATCATTATTTCTATAATAAACACACTCAGGGTGTCAGGATTGCCAAGGAAAGACCATCTTTCATCATATTTTCCCTGACTTTCCTCTAAGCGCTATACGACAAGATAAACATTAAAATATGTATTAACTAGAATAAATAATTTGGATTAGTTTATTGATATAAAATTCATTAGAAAAATCTATTTATAAAGTTATATGAGATTCTTTAATGCTATTAGGTTTCCATTGACATATTCTAAACTGTGATTTGATTTAAAGAATCGTCAGATTTATTCTATGTCGGTAAAGTGTATCCGGGAAAAGAATTATACCTAAGTTAACTTTAAAATAATCTTCCTACTGTTACGGAGCATAATTTCACCTCTGGGCTTTGATGATTTCGTATGAATCACTTTTTAGTTTTCAATGTACTGTTTTCTAGACTGGTGTTTTTTGTCATTTGTCGTTTTTTTGCTCTGTCAATATTAGTTTGTTTTTTACCTATGAGTTTCAGTATTCCTTTGGTCTTCCACATCTATTTTATAATGATGAGATGATGTCGTTGTTTTTGCTTATGCGACAACTACCCATTACGGACTAGGTGAAGTAGAAGAAAGCATGATGGTTGGTGCATATTACGTATATACAGTTCATGACATCATTCACAGAAAAGCTATTCGTATATATTTTTTAAGAGTGGTATGAATTAATAAGCAGAAGAATGATATTTTAAGAACCCAATATAACATATTTTCGTTTGTATGACGGAGCAACAGAATTATTGCGAACCTCTGTTTGGTCTTTTTTTCGTACATTTGCAATTGACTTATCACCCAGGTTTTTCTTGAATTTAAAAATATCGCACATTTGGTGGAAAATTCAAATAATATATCGTAGTCTGAAAGTCGATTCAAAATGATTAAATAACGCTTTAGTATTAATAGTTTTATTCAATCCGTTAGTCTTGAAATGTAGTCATATATTGACCGACTTTAGAAACGCAACACTATTTTTTTTTGTAATTCTCATTTTGCAAATATTCATTTTTTTGTAAACAAACGTATGTACAGAAGATTCTTTCATTACTTAAATGTTTGAAAAAAATGCAAGGTAGAAAGTTGAATTGAGTAGGTCATTTTCAACGTTCAAATGTTGTGGTATACACTGAAACTCTGTTTTGCTTTATTAATGAACGTGTAACAGTCAAAAGCAATGACTGCATGTAACAAATGCCAAAATGATTATCAAAAAGGTCAACCAGTTCTTTTTGGTACGTTTTGGGTTCTGTTTTTCACCTTCTGATTTTAACGTTCTTCCACTCATTACAATGGGTTTTGGTAATTTTGCAATTGAACTTTAAGGCTTCAAATGTTTTTCTGCAGTCGATTCTTTGGCAGTTCAGTTAATGGGAAACATTTATGGCATAAACCTGTGCAAAATGGCGTTCAGCAATTTGATAAGCAGTTGACGTTGCGGCCGAAGGTCTGTCTCGCAAATGACGTTGCGTAATCAAATTCTATCGATGTTGCATTGTCACTACATCTTGATCTTGGCATTGGTGATCTTCAACAAATCCCTTCTATCGGTATCATTGTCAAAAGGACAGTAAGACGAGTGTCTGACGTCAAATTGTCTAGTTGCAGTACGTTTACGTTTTCCTGTTTGCAGTATTCTAATGGATTGATTCAGTTTTTCATTCCTCAGTCTTGGCAATATGGAGATGTAACATTTTTAACTGATTTGAGTGTTGCCAGAGATTGGAAGAACTGTTTTACAAATAAAAAAAAATGAAAAAAATCTTTTATTGGTTCGAAATTTTGCTTTCTTAAATTCGTGCGATCTCTATAATGCGGTAGGTTTAATAACCATAGGTAAGCCAGATGTTGATTTTTTCGAAAAAGAAAGAAGTATGATAAGCATGAAAAGTAGTTGTTAGAGGATCAAACATGATTTGGTAGAAAAAATCTACAAAATGTAAAGTCGGTCAGTATATATGTTTTCGCAAAAAAACAGTTGTGACACACTACGAGAGTAATAATGAACATTTTTTGTAATAAAACACAGTTTTCGACACAAATACTAACTTACCTTATATACCCTCGTATATTACATGTAATTGTAATGTATCTCGTTCACATCTTACAAGGAAACAAGCCTGTTTGTTTAGATATTTGATCATATCCACTCAATCAATAAAAAAGATATCACTCAAAAGAACATTTTACCAGCCGGACACTTTAACTATGTAAAAATAAGGAGATGTGGTATGATTGCCAAAGAAACATCTACATAAATGTACATAAGAAAATAGCTGTTCCAAGTGAAGAATTAATTTCAAACACAATTTAAATGTGTATGAGAAACTTAAAACATCAAAAAATGTAATAAAGAGACATGAACCATGACCGTGTTGTCAAGGTCAGAAGAATCCTGCCAGTAGGACCTGTTCATCTTACGATTGTCACATGTACTAATTACAGTTGGACTGCTGCTGGACCAACGACGCTTACGACGAAATTTTGGATCACGATGTCGCGACAGAATTTACAAATAGAGAATATCATATGGCTTTTTCAATATCTCATATGTATCAACATGACATATCAATATGATCGCAAGAACTCTTATGGAAGGGATTTATGGATTTTTGGTTGATATGGTGTGTAATATTCTAAAAGCCATATCATATTCACTTTTTCATAGACCTTAAGTAGACTTTTTTATGTGACATGACATTATATAGACTAGAGGTGTGACTGATATCGATGACGTGACGTCATGCAGATTAACGTTGTGATAAAGCCTTTGCAACTGTGACTTATATCGTGATTATCACTAATGGCTGATACAGCACTATTGCCGATGACCGTATAACACATACAATGTATCTGCATTTACTACTAAGTATATAATTAAAAAAAATATATATAGCATTTTCTTATTAAGGTGGTGTTCATCAAACATTTTGGAAACTGTATGTTGTCTGTTTAAGTTTGATTAAAATTTGTTTTTTATTAACTTTAAATAAAGTTCTCGAATGGTGTAAAACTTCCCCTAAAACCAAACACATTTAATTGTAGAGTTTACACAAATACTTAAGTAATGGTTGTATAATCTATATCTGCATATTGCAATTTGTTTTGTATATTCTGTTCCAGAGATTTTCGAAGGAGTTTGTGTACATGATGAATTTCTTAGAAAAATTTGGGACGAAAGATACAGTACGAGGGGACAGTCAAACTCATAAATTGAAAATAAACTGACAACGCCTGGCAAAAAATTAAAGAAAACAAACAGATAAAATA
>CM034354.1:28337917-28358613 GCA_019925275.1 Mytilus edulis
CAAAAGCAGCCACTTCCTGTTCCATATCGAGAATTTGATGTGAATCGAAAGCTGCCACATTCTGTTCCATATCGAGGCTTTGATGTTCCATACCGAGGCTTAACATTTTGGTTCTCCCCCTTAATGAGAAAAAATACTAGTTTTGGCTTCAACTTTCTGCATCATGTGTAATTATTAAACTGATAGCTAGTGTTTATAATTTAGAATTAAAAAACACAAAAAACAAAATAGATTTAATGAGTATATACTTGATAAGAACGTCTCTTTTCGATATATACTAGTATTCTGAGGTCAAAATTTTTCTTCTGATTATTTTGATTATTCATTTAAATTCGTGGGGATGTCTAATAGAAATGGAGAAGTAGCATTCAGCAAAACTTAACTTCATTTTAATAAAAATGTTCAGGAAACCATTCGTAGTACTTATTATCAGAACAAACAAATATTAAGGTTTGTTTAGAGTGCCATGCACAAAACAAAATATGTATCCGAAAGGTAGGTAGGGATATTTTTCAATGGTGTGAACTTTCTGTCGTTAGGATATACATGTGTTTAAACCGTGCTGCCAGCTCCCAAACAATAACTTGAAGGTGGGCGTTTCTGAATACAAAATAAAAAGGTTAAACAAGGAAACTCTAAACAAATATTGTTTGGCCTCAGATGAATATCACTGAACTTGTACACATGACACTTAAAAACTACGGATGTAAAAGGCCAGATTTAAGTAGCAAATTTAATAGACTTCCGCTGTAGATATATATATACTCTTGGGTAATTTATAAAATGTTATGTTCACGCTTTTTTCCTGTACATTTAAGGTCAATTATTAATACTTTGCATGCCACAAAACAAAACTATGTTTATGATAGAGATTTTAATATAAAATAATCAGATTTATGTTGATCATACATCGATCCGGGAAATATAATGAAATAGCTCGGTAATGAAACAGAAATGTAGAGTAGTCATTTAAAAGAAAATTGCTTAAAAAAATATACTTATAATGCAAGTCCAAATGTCGGTTCCAAATTATCTAGCTCTGTGAGGCCTGTGAGAGAATCTCGTAGCGAATGTTGTAATACCGCCACTCCATCCATTGTAACGTGTTCTCTGACCTTGAACCTCCTTGATTCTTAGAAAAATAAACCTGATCACCTTCTGAGAAGAGACTTAGATCTTGGATAGAATGGAAAATAATCTTTTCATTTGGAATAAAATCTCAGCAGCTGTGTTGCAGTTTTTATCACCGTAAATGAAAGAAATGAGGTGATTAGGTATACGTCAAAAGATTATATACACGTCACAGACGCTTTAACTAAACGACACGAACAAACACATACAAACACACACACTATCTTATGTAATAGTGAGTAACAAGTCTTTTACTGAAAGAAATTTAACAAAAGTATATCAAATTAATATACCAGTCTTTCAATTTAGTAAATAAGATGGCCAACTTCAACAATTTGAAGACAGGAATCTCATTGGCTGAGTGAAATACCGGTATAATACAAGAACAGATAGAAGAACAAAATGTATTTGTAATAAGATTGGATGAGTTGTGTTGCTTATAAATACGTGACAATATTGGCAGATATTCTACTCGATGTCTCTGAAAAGCTAAAAGTCACGGGAATAGACCATACCGAGTCACGGACCGTGACTAAGTTCAGGGGAATAAATAATAAAATCCGTCATGCGTTTGTAATAGTCAAAAGCTTATCAAAGATATTAGTTTTATCAATGATTAGAAGCATTCATCTGAATCAGAAGTTAAATAATCAAGGTAAATTAGAAGCTTGAAATATTTTAATGAGAATGGCCGACAAACAAACGTTCCAGAGATTTTGATGACTATTTCCTTAGATACGAACAAAATAAACTGATTCCTCTGTTAAATTTTAAGCTCGAAGATATCTGTTGAATTGTTTTAAATTTCAGTATACTTCTTGAAACACTTGACTTTACTTGACTTTGGTATATTAATAGCAAACAAATTCTCATTTGGCCGCCCATAGTCATATATAATGTGTAGTTATATCAGGTTTCATGGTTGTTAAATTTAATTATAGTCGTATTTCCTTTATAAAACAATAGTTAATATTAAGAACTGGTTACTTGAGGCTATTTTAACCTCTCACCATTTGTGTATATTACTTATTTATTTTTTTTTTTGTAACATTGCATTTTTATAAAATTGAGAATGAAAATGGGTATTGTGTCAAAGAGACAACAACCCGACCAAAGAGAAAACAACAGCCGAAGGCCACCAATTGGTCTTCAATGCAGCGAAAAACTCCCGCAACCCGAGGAGTACTTCAGCTAGCCCCTTATAGTCTTTTTGTTGTCTTTAGAAAATTTATCAGAAGAAGAATTTTATTTTCCAATCACGACTTTACTGAGCGAACTAGATATCATTGAGATGGAAGCCATCTCTGTGGGCCCCGCTGTGAATAATGTGCATTAAAAAATTGTATCTTTACCATAAGACATGGGTTTGTCAACTGAAATCAAAGTTTTTGACCTTGACCTTTGACCTAGGAAGTTGTAAATAAATTATGACACACCCTTTGGTGTTGGTTTATAAACATGTCAAGTATAAACTTTGAAATGATAACGGTTCTCAAGATATAGAGCGGACACGATCTTTACCATAGGACATGGGGTTGTCAACTGAAACCAAAGTTTTTGACCTTGACCTTTGACCTAGGAAGTTGCACATAAATTATGACACACCCTTTGGTGTTGGTTTATATACATGTCAAGTATAAACTTTGAAATGATAACGGTTCTCAAGATATAGAGCGGACACGATCTTTACCATAGGACATGGGGTTGTCAACTGAAACCAAAGTTTTTGACCTTGACCTTTGACCTAGGAAGTTGTACATAAATTATGACATACCCTCTGATATTGGTTTATATACACTTCAGGTATAAACTTTAAAATGATAACGGTTCTCAAGATATAGAGCGGACACAATCTTTACCATAGGACATGGGGTTGTCAACTGAAACCAGTTTTTTTACCTTGAACTTTGCCATAGGAAGTTGTACATAAATTATGACATACCCTCTGATATTGGTTTATATACATTTCAGGTATAAACTTTAAAATGATAACGGTTCTCAAGATATAGAGCGGACACAATCTTTACCATAGGACATGGGGTTGTCAACTAAAACCAGTTTGTTTTACCTTGAACTTTGCCCTAGGCAGTCGTTCATAAATTATGACACACCCTCTGGTGTTGGTTCATATACATGTCAATTATAAACTTTGAAATCATAACGGTTCTCAAGATATAGAGCGGACACGATCTTCACCACAGGACACAGGGTTGTCAACTGAAACCAAAGTTTTTTTTATCTTGACCTTTGACCTAGGAAGTTGTACATACATCATGACACGCCCTCTGGTGGTGGTTAATAAACATGTAAAGTATAAAGTATGAAATCATAATGGTTCTCTAGATATGGAGCGGACACAAAGTTAAAGTATTACGGACGGACGGACGGACGGACGGACGGACAGCCTGATCACTATGGATGGACGGACGGACGGACGGACAGACTGATCAATATAGGGCGACCCGCCTAAAGGCGGGGCCCTAATTACCATTCAACATGACAACAGAGAAAGACAGATGCCTCAGAAGTCAAAAGCAAACCTACGAAAAACGACCAAACAAAAGAATAAAACATAAACTGGAATTACAACATGCTCAAAGACATGCGCACACAAGCATTCAATGTTCCACCAATAGAAACACACATGTATGAGGGGGAGGACAGGGGTAAGGGAGACAGGGAGAAAGGAGAAAGGGGATAGGAGAAAGGAGAGGAAGGCTGGGAGAAAGGAGAAAAAGTTGGTGAAAGGAGAAAAAATAAAATATATCTCCTTTTAAAAATTTTTCTAATATTTCAAGAAAAAATATCTCAAAAGGAGATGTTTTATTCTAATGGGAGAACGGAGAACGGGGGTAGGAGAAAGGAGAAGAGGGGTGGGAGAAGGGAAAAGGGTACCCCCCTGTCCTCCCCCTCATGTATGTTTAACTCTTTCGGATAGAAAGGGTGAATGCGTTCTTTCTTTTCAACTAAATGAAAATATGCTTATTCGAACCATTGTCCGAAAATGAGATGCAAAGTATAGATCAGCTAACAATTAACATTAATGCTGAGATCCTTTGGGAACAAAAATAACACAGGTAGAGCAAATATGATGTGTTAGTGTTCTTTTGAATCTTTTCTGACGTGTTAACCAGAATCTGGATAGGGGGGATCCTCATTTCTATACTTTTTCTCAAATTCTCGGTTATTTTTCTCTTGATTTTACTTTTTGTCAATCATTTTCTATTCTTTACATTTTAGCCCCTCATCATTCTCTATTCTTGTTTTTTTACTATTATTCTCTATAATGCCGTTAACCTCCATCCACACCCTCAGGGATGAAAACAATCTGTCTAAAAAACATACTATAACGTACACAATATATAAATTAAATTTTGTTTGACAAAATGATACTTCAAAGTTCTTGAGTTAAACATTCGAGGTTATCTACAGTTTACAAAAATCAATACCATATATGGTATTTCACATATGATGCATTTTAAAGCCTGTAATTTGATCAAGATGAGAGTTGATTTGCTACGCGATAAAAAGAAATATCAACAATCAATACGAAAACACGTGCTTAAGTGCATAACGCCATGATTATATCCAGACAACACCGGAAACGGTTGAATTAGGAAGCGGAAATGTAATCTCTAAATCTCTTCAATGTAAACGAGAAAGAGACACATAATCACAAATGTTCCTGTTAAGTAAATGTTTGAAGTTAAGCATGACAAACACATTTACAAATTTCAGATTGAGTTGAAATAATTCTACAGTGAAGGTCAAATCTGAATAGGGGTCATATTTCAGGACATTATTTGTTTTGAAAGTTCACTTTTTCTCGTAATCTGAATTCAAATAAAAATAGAAAAAAAAAGATTAACAAAAATGTCGAACTCCTACGTGAATTGAAAAGGGGAAGCTTCATTAAATCTGACAAAATCATGCAACCACTACATCCAATGACTATTTTATCAACCAATGGAACAATGGATCGAATGGAAAGCAACTGTAATATTCCTGACTTAGTAAAGGCATATTCCGATGCAAAATTCAACCTGGTTTTATACGTATAGCTAAACATCCCACAATATAAATACCTGTAAGAGGGGCGTGTAAATCTTATAAAGGGGAAATATGGATGTTTGCGGTCTTTTTTTGTTGTTGCATATTTTGAGTTATAAAGGCAGACTTACTTAACGTATTAGAAGTAAACCCAAGCTTACGATCGGTTTGATTTATGAGGAAAAAAATCAGATCTTTGGAAAACAGTGAACTTTCCCCCCAAAATCCATCGATTATATTGTTGATTTTACTCCCAATTTGGTTGCTCCTACTTGACTGTTTACCAGGAATTTATACCATAGACAAGGTAACCTATCGAAAAATGATAAATGCGAAGCCAAAAGTTGGTAATTTGAAACAAAAATGGAATTATCTTCACTTCTGACAGTAGTATTGGTCCGTTTATAATCTTTATCTTTGATTTAAGATGAAAATTTTTTACAATTCTTAGTTTCATGCAATTACAACCAACTAATCTAGAACTGATAACTATTTTAGTTTTAATCACAAACTGATCTTTTATGCTCTGTAGCGAGATTTAATATGCGGTGCTCCCACAGCTAAGGAGGAAATAATTATATTTAAAAACCTGGTACGTCTGCTAACCGATGAGATAGCATCGATCGGTTGTCATAGGATGGTAAATTAACGTAATCCCCGACTGTATTTATTTCTGTTCTTACATATCTATTACTTGCATGATCGATAAGGCAACGAATAAAAGGGCGTGAACTATGTCCTAAATGAGAAGTTATTTCAACAAGACCGATGGGTAGTAAAATATGAGGGTCATCGTGGGGTGTACAGATTATTGCTAAATGTACAGTAACATCAACCAAAATATAAAGAAATAGAGGGGGAGAAGAATAATGAAAAATAGAGAATTATGGACAAAAAAGATAAATAATGGAGACAAATAATTTAAGAAATTTATGATACAGAACGAAAAGGAAAAAGAGATACTCAATAAGGCCATCAAGAAAATTAAGATATTCATTCAAAGTCAACAGAAAATATATCTTTTTTATGTAAAGTTTTGTATAGATTTAAAAGATCAATTATTAACCTCATAATTAATGCACACGAACATGACATGTATATGTCAGTCTTGACGATGAATGGACATTCCGTCTGGTTACCGGGCTTTCGACAGTCAGATGGGTCATTTTAGCAGAGACTCAGTAGTGCAATTCAAAATGAATGAACAACATAGTTACCTTCAAAAGTTGCCTATCAGTAGCTCGTACAAAACACAAGAAGTTAATACAGTTTTGCCTCGTTGTAGTGTTCAGCGTAAGATACTAGGAATTGGACCACTAATTGAGGCTCCCACAGGGTACCCCCTTCAGGTTGCAAGGTCGCTTTTAAATTCGTCGAGAGGTCGTTTTTAAGGGAAATGTACAGGTCGCAGGTCGTTTTTCCCAACACAGAGGACGGAAGTCGGTCGGAGGTCGTTTTTTCCAAATTTTACAGGTCGCAGGTCGTTTTTAGAAGGCCCTCAGGTCGGAAGTCGCCTCTAAAAAGCCCAGAGGTCAGAAGTCGTTTTTGACCCTGCGGGAGCCTCCTAATTGGCCGTTTCAGAATCTAAGGACTATGAGTAATTTCATTGTTCGTACCCCAAAATGGAATTAACGTCACGACATTGGTTGAATTTCCATTGTTTTTTGACGTTTTCAACCAATCACGACGTTTTTGGTGTACACTTTTGAAAATATTACCCAGAATGCATCAAACGGTGAATTGCATATATCTAGGACCTCAAATAACATCTATATGGTAAAACCATATGTGCTTCTAACTCTGGAAAACATTTTCTACACATTCAATTTTATTTAAATGGCTGTTTAGTAATTAATTGGTCGAGGGATTCTGATTGATTATAATATAATTTAATTTTGGATGTAACGCGTCTTCTGATTGGCTGACGTTATTTTGTTATGAGCCCATAAACATAATTTAGTCATGTGACCGTGACGTCATCAACGTTTTTTCATGGTTTTCTACGGTTTAAAATGGAATTTAGGATTAAATTATAAGAAATGACTGTAATATTTTTTCTGTCTATTCTGCTGCCAACTGAATCTATGCCAAGAGTGTCATGAGGCTTTTTTGTGCGCACGCACAATTATCATTATTTTCCATAATCATGGAATGTATGTCATTGTACTTAATTTCATTTCTCTCTATTGGGACATATTTCTAATGACGACACGAAACAATTTTGCTTTAAGTACTGAGGCCCCTCATGGGGGGTCCTAGTAATCACATAATCACCATTTTTTTGCCAATATAATCACATAATCATTAAATTTTGCTTATCTTTAGTAATCAAATAATCATAAACTAAAAATACAGTCCTAGGTAATCAAATAATCATGAAATATTTGGCTTAATCAAATAATCATTAAAAAAAACGGCCAAGTAATCACATAATCAAAAACCCCATGAGGGCCCTCAGTACTATTAGATGTTCAATTACATTTCCAAGTTCCAAAGCTTAATGCAAGTTTTGGCTTTCATTTTATCCCCTTTATGATATAAATCATCGCTAGAAATATTTTAATTAACCAATACTTCCCCTAGTTATACTAGCCTGGGACTTTATAATCATAGTTAATATGGTATCTAATTTTTGTCGATAATTACACATTGGTAACATGTGGTATCGAATAAAAATTCTATTACAGGCAGTGAATATTGAGCATCCGTTCGATACATTTACACTCTTTTCGGTGTTAGGTTTTAATTAAACAATATTTTCCCTAATTAAACTGCGATGGGACTATAATATTTTTTATAGTTTTCAATTATTTTACAAATGTACCATATTTTTTTTACAGCCATAGTAGTAATTGAGCTTGAATTGTTTATTTTCAGCTTGAATTATTTAATTGTTTTAATAAACTAATATATTTCCCATTTATACTGCGTTGGGACCAATATCTGTGTCAATATTAATTGTTTTTGTTTCATGTTCAACTATACAAATTGTAACATGTGGTATCAAATTAACTTTCATTTACCATGTTTACAGTCAGTTAAAAAACAGATATTCGATTCAAAACATTTACACACAGTTGAATTTTATGTTTTATTTAAACCATGGTTCAAGTTATGCTGTTAAAAATTAAGTAAAACGTTTCTCACAAAATAAACTCCCCTGCGAACAGTTTGATATTTCGATTGATTTATTTTTTGTGTTAAACGTCACTTCCGGGATACACATGTAGTCATAGAACAATTTGGTACGTACTTAGACTCAAAAATCAACCAGTCAAAGTAATGAATTTCTGTCTTTCAGTTCCCGAGTACTGAGTTCAGACTTTACGTCTGAAAGGGCAAAGGCATATAAGTATTCTTGGCTATAGTAGTGGAAAACCTTACATCCCCTGTAAACCTTGAAAACATTATTTTCAATGTTTGTCTTGTTTTAACAAAAAACACGTTAGGGTAAATGTAATAATATAAACTTTGATAAAAACAAATGTCAATGTACATATAATGCTATCCCATCTGAAATAGCAAGCGACGAGTACAGCAGGCTATGGGGGTTCTGTGTAATGCTGTTTTAAATATTGCTAAATGAAAACATGGACCAATATAAAAAAAAAATGCTTGGAAAGAACTCCCGTTATTTCATGAAAAAAGTGGAATACGTCGGCCAGGGGCGGATCCAGCCATTTAAATAAAAAAGGGGGGGGGGGGGGTTCCCAACCTATTCCTGAGTAAAAGGGAGTGTTCCAACTATATGCTCCTATTCAAATGCATTGGTCGTAAAAAAAGGGGGGTTCCAACCCCCGGAGAAGGGAGTGTTCCAACTATATGCTCCTATTCAAATGCATTGGTCGTAAAAAAAGGGGGGTTCCAACCCCCGGACCCCCCTGGATCCGCCAATGCGTCCACACACATTTCTAATAATCTCACGGAAAGCAAACGTTGCATCACTGACGGATGACGTTATGGAGATGAGTGCACACGTTATAATTTCCCAAATTGATAAATTCGAAGTCAAATTTATAATTCCATGGTATTTGCCAATTCATACATCATATTGCACGAAATAGATATTTAAGGGTGTCATTTAGGGAATTTTGGTGTTGATTGGTGATCTCTGGATGGGGTTTGCAGAACAGAGAATAAAGGGCAGACAAGTACAGAATAAGAGGAAAATTGAATATGGAAAAAATACGCAAAATAGATTAAAAAAAGAAAAAAAAAAGAAAAAAGAAGAATTATACAGTCAACCAACTATGCAGACCTTCTAAATAAGAATGTGCTATCAATTTATGCTAGGTTGATTTGAAATTTGTTTAAGTAGTTTAGAAACTGCTATTTTTAGAATACATTTTAAAAACCTGTAGAAGTTTTTTCATTAGGTTGCAGTCTCATTGACGTATATAGTCACTTTAAAATGAGGCTAGTTACGGCCATGATATTTCAAATTTCCTATTTAAGACATATCTACGATATTCTGTAAAATCTTTCTTTGATATTATTTTATAATTTCAATATGAGTCTAACTACAGTCCTGCATGTAGAGTAGACACCTTTTTATTTTTGCGTATTGCAGAAACCTATAGATGCATGCATGATATGTGACAATGTGTGTTGATGTCTGTGTGACGTTTTTCCAAAGTCTCGTTTCATACACACTTTCAGAGAGTGAGATATCAACTTTACTTGTAAAAATGTCTATATTTGTCTTGGAAAACGCTTGTCAGCAAAAACACGGAATTTCTAACAGTGCACTCTTCTCAATTGTTGCCTTATTACATGTTTAAATAGACACGGAACTCATTAATCTTTTATTGTAGGATTTAATGACGCTAGCAGAAGGGTAACATGCAATCCTCGTGGACTATAAAGTTCAGTAATAATCTAGCAAGTCAATATTTCTTGTTAAAATTAGTGAAAAAATCAATATTTGCACATCTCGCTTTTGGTCCATAACATCGCGGTTTTCTGAGCGTTTTATCACATCGATATCAATATTAGATGCTGTAAAATCCAATTTGATAACGAACACGTGTAAAACACTCTAATGTATTTTAACAAATTACTTGAATTCATCCGAGCTGTTTCGGAATGGGTTAATAGCTTTGTTTTTACAAATGTAGCTTTATCCCTATATAAATCAATAGTCTGTCATTAAGGAGGGTTTGGATGGGGATTCAGAGAATAGAAAATAATGGTAAAAAAAATAATAGAGAAAAATGGATAAAAAATTAAGAATACAACAGAATAAGGTGCTAACCTACAATATAAGAAAAAAGAATAATGGTCAAAAAGTATGAAATAAATAAATAAAAGAATACCTAAATTACAGACCCCCAATCAAGCCCCTCATTTATCAGAAAATAATTCAGCGTTAGATGTTGTCTCCCATTTCAAAGAAAACTCTTGTTTAAATTGAAATCAACGGAATAATTTGTATGTGTTGAAATACGATATTAGTGACGATTGCATTGTAATCTACTATAAAGAGATAGCCTTAATGACCATCAGAACAAACACGGAACAATCTCGGAAGTGTCTTCTAAATTAAATGCTCAGTGTGTTGCTTATTTCATTTACTATTCCTGGTGTAAATGACCGAAGTTTGTTTGAGATTTCTTTGTTGTTGCGGGAAATGGCTTTGTGACACGTGATTTACAATAAAACATAGCGTCGGGTCAGGCAGTTCGGAACTTTTCTAAATTTTAACATGATGCCAAGATTCTAAAGATTGTTGAGAATTACACATTTACCTAGCAAACCGTACCTAAAATAAGACATTTTTCTCATAAGAAGCCCTAAAAAAGACTCAGTCATAATGCGTATTTGGTCAATTAGCCTTTCATTGTAATTTATTTTGGAGTTATGTTTTGTAATCTGAAGCAGACTTAAAACAAAGAAACGACACAACTTTGGTTAGCAGATGATGACAAATGAACAAATACCAAGCAATGCTGAAACTTAGCAAACATAACAAAATGACACAAACACTTTAACGGAAGGAACTGATCTTAGAGTGTCCACGAAACGAGTTCCTTGATAGCATTTCTCATCAGTTTAAGGTGGTGTGGGAGTCTAAAATAAAAATGATAGAATTTGTTCATACTTTGCCATAACGTAGTATCTATTGATATATGTTGAAAAATGTTATGAAAATTATAGGTCACCGCGCATTTTCTCAAGCTACAGGGCGTGACAAAATGACACATTTTGTATGGATTATACAGGAAAAAAACACAATTTTGTGATTAGAAACTAAACAAAATGATAGAATTGTTAAATACTTAAGGAAAAGATAGCTTTCAGACAATGCTTTGAGAATATCAAAAGAAAAGATAGGGTCACCGTACGTTTTTTCCGGCTAATATACAAAATAGGAAAATTCCATGTAGAATCCTTCAGAAAATGCACTGTTTTAGAGTTGCTTCCCCTTAAAATGCCAATTTAATTTATTTTTAAAAACAACCAAAAATAATCATCATTTGCAAAAATATCAATATTTATAAGTTATATTCTTATAAATTGGTTCTTTTAAATGAAAATTCACATTAAATATCTGCATTCCTGCATCAAATTTTGCTAACTTGATAGAAAATCTGGACCTTTGGTTCTCTGTTTTTTACAATCCAAGATGGAGGAAGACACCCATACCACCTTAAAAAGGGAGATGTTGTAGGATTGCCATTTACAACACTTTCCACTAAATACCAAATAACGTAGATGTAAGCAAATGGATCAATCGGCAATCCTCGGGTGATCGACCGAGTTGTGACGATTGCAACCGGATGTCTCCTAACGACCTTAGCCAATGAGCTTAACATCCTACCGAACAGTAAATCCAAAATGGCGACAAAATGAAGACAGTTCAGACGAGAGTTCAAACGAGAATACCAATGACCTGATTTATGAACCACAGAATAAACGAAAAACAATATGACAGACAGCAACAATGAACGACCAACACTTAATTAAAAGGTCCTGACCGACTTGTGACGGGCATATACAGAATGTGGGGGATTAAACAAGCTTCCAAATACAACTTCGTACAGCCCTCCCAAAACTGAAGTTTGCAAAGCATAGGGTATAAAACGTTTGTGAGCTAAATTAACAAAATGGTCTTCTTACGGCCAAACAATGTCAAAGGGGGCTGCATTCTGATTAAACTGCGAATTATGTGTTCACTCTTGGGTTCCAAGGATATGAGAAAACTTTTAAATCTACTTTTTGTTCTAGTAATTTTTATAACTGCCAATTTAAGCCATCATTTTTTTTAAAGGTGCGTATCATTTCGATAAAACCAGAGGACTCGGAAAACAAAAAAAGGCGAAAGTACGGAAATGAACATCTAGCAATATACGATTATGACCAACGCAATAGAACAAGTTCAAATTATAAACAATGCTAGTAAATAATTATGAATTCCTTTTATTTACATATTAAGTGCAATATGATTAAGAGCTGACATCAAAAGAAACACTATTATATTTCATTATCATATTAGGGTTAAGAAATAAACGACGTCATTTATGCAAATTGGTTTACATAGATTTTGTTTTCTTTCAGTGATTTGATTAACACCAGTATGCTATTAACACTGAACAAAAGAGGAAGACATCGATAGTCTGGATTTGCCATTTGATTATACTGGCGAGCATCCGAGACAGCTACAGGACAGCTAGATGAATAAAAGAAATACCGGTATGTTGGAATTGTTTTGTCTTCCTTTTATATTTTACTTCTTTCAGTGGCGGATCCAGGGTGGGGGGTTCCGGGGGTTGGAACCCCCCTTTTTTGGCCGATCAATGCATTTGAATGGGAGCATATAGTTGGAACCCCCTTTACTCTGTGTTGGGAACCCCCTTTTTTTGGCCGATTAATGCATTTGAATCTGAGCATATGGTTGGAACCCCCCTTTTTAAAATGGCTTGATCCGCCACTGTCTTTAAATTCTCTAATTATAATGACAAATTAAAATTTAATCTTAATTGTAATTTAACAAAATAAGTAAGTACACAGAAACACTAACAAAATTATACATACAGTAAAAGTCATTTCAAAATACAGAAAAGTAAAAGTATTTATATATAACAACACTCCTCTGTCTTTGGTTCTAATGACTCTTTCCTATATAATATATACTTTAGTATATTAATATATAGGTATAATATACCAAGTGTTTTTTTCTTCTTAAAATATTAATTGTTTATAAAGTTTACTTTTTATTCATTCTTTGGAAAGACTTGATCATCTTTAAAATGAAGGGAGGGGTGGTAATACGAAATTAAGTTTTTTTCTTGTTTTGTCCCACTTCCCATTTTTTTTCGTTTCCTAGATCCCTCTTGTATCCCATATCTCCACTTTTTATTCCCTTATCCAACACCCCAAATCTGCGTCACCCAACTCAAAAATGAGTGCTGACGAGTACCGCGGTACTTCTGTATCACTATTCCAATAATAAATTGACAGTATTTTTAGACGTGCTGTATTGTCTATTTTCTGCTATATAAATCCATCAAGGTTAATTGGCCAACGAAACGAGTGCTTAAATACCATAAAAAGATTCCTTAAACTAGAAATAGACATGTTACTATCAATCTAATTAAAATATAGATCCTGTGTGCACGCTTTGGTTTCCCTTTAAGAGCGGCGTCGACACAGGATCTGTTACACTTCTATCGATCTGCCTAAAGACCAAAAAAGACGATAAAACAATTAGGACCATCATTAAAAAAGAAAAGGTGAGGGCGAGCTTGCTATTTCCAAAGATTTGAAGCAAGACCTTGTCCGTTTTGTCAACAAAATTGCGTCACTGAAATACACCGAGTCACATATGACGCTCAAACGACGCGGAGTATAATTAATAGAAACATATAAAACTAGTATACAGTGATGTCAATTTTTTATCCTACAAATGTTACCACGTGTAATTACTTTTTATTTGAAAGAATGAAATCCGCCTACATACACAACAGCTGAATGTATAATACATTTTAGATATGACTAACACATGTTCTATTGAAATAGTTTTCAGTATACATATTATTAAATGCAATAGTAAAAAGTCGATATCTATATTGAATATTGAGAAGTTCGATTTTGAAAACACATATTCCATTCATACTTAGGACAACATCGATGGTCACGTGGTCTCATAATGGGTAGTGTTTGCAGACAGTGTCAAACCAACGACGTGTTTAAAATCAATTGGCTCCCTTCTGGAGCACATGAAATCATCCCCAGTTTTGTTAGGGTTCGTTCGTAAAGGTCCATCGTCGCTAGCCGAGGGTTAAGATCCAATCCCCTAAACTCCATCCTTGGCGGATTGAGATAGAATTCCGTATTTAATGTTATGAAAATCGCCTCTAAGATGATCCCATGAAAATTTAGAAAATGCAAATAACTGATTGTGCAACAAATCTTTACCCCTATATCACAGGACAATATTTAGAGGCAATTAATAAGTTCTTATCTCTTATTGAAGTTCCTTGGTATGTTTCTAGTTGAATGGTTGGAATGTGAAAGTCTATTTTCGGTTCTTACTCTATGAAATTTGTAAACACTTGATAAAACCATTTTATACACCTCCAACCGAAGAGAGTCAAGAACAATGAAGTCGGAATGGGCGTGACTTTTGTCTACTTTAAATGGCAAATCTTTGTAATCGCGAATGGTGGCTTAATCTGCTATGGGTGAAGATGAGGGAACTGGATCTTAACCCTTGGCTAGGGAAAATGGTGTTACTCAGTCTTTCGTTTTCTATATTGTTTTTTTTTGTGTACTGTTAAAAGTCTGTTAGTCGTTTTCATTTTGAGCCATGGCGTTGTCAGTTTATTTTCAATCTATGAGTTTCAATGTTTCGACACTTTTAAGTTATTGGCCTGTGTAAACAAATTTTCCCGTTAGGCGATAATTAAACAGACATCGATCGATCTGACAATCGTTTACAGATCGTGTGCAGATCGACGATTTTGAAAAAGGGCAGAGGCAAACTAGGCAAACTAGGCAAAGTTTGGAGTGTGATATGTAAAACGTCCATGTATAACATTGATAATTAACCATGCATACATTTATATGTAGCTCCATAAAGGGGTCGGTACCCTTTTGTCTGCCCTAAGTTCGCCTCTTGTTCAACTTAACCGGTTTATAATGGCTTATGGATATTTATTGTTATTTCTCTATAAAATTCTATAATAATTTTGTAATTCACAAAGAAGTTCCCTTATGCCAACGAAATCTAGGCAATAAAGGACCCTAAGTAAAACAAAGTTAGTGCACAAAGAAACCTACACAACTAGGTGCCTTCAGAAACCCTCACACAAGGTTTTATTTTTATGATAAAATAAAATATAGTATTGTTATGGTTTTGATTTATATAGATATTAACATACTTATTGCTAAAAATTTACTGCTTTACTGTCAATGTAACACAATTCAATAACTAATAATTAATAATATTAAATATATATATGAAAAAAACTTTTATGAAGGAAGAAAAATGCGGGATGAACATCAATAACACTGCAACCAAATGCAAAATATATTTCAATGGATTGATTGATAGATTGTTGTTTGTTTATAACATCCAGTGGGCAATGGAAGCAAAGTAATTTAGGATAAAGGCAACCAGTATTTTGTCATATATATTTTACATAATTTGACAAGCCGTCGCAATCGCCAATCCTCGGTTAAATCCGCCACCTTTCTTCTATGGGGACGGAATCGGCCGAGTTTGAACGATTGAATCTGTCGTTCCAAGATAACGAACCTCGACTTATAAATAGGCCTTTTGAGACATGTATACTGTTTGTGCAATTTTACAATTTAAATGAATAAAAAAATCCAGTTTAAGCATTATAAATTTATCTAACAAGTTTGATATTAAATGAAAAACTACATTCATAAGAGAGTGATATCTTTGGAAATTAGAAAAAGCTAAACACCACAAACAACTGTTATTCTCGTGGGTTTCGATTAAAACCACAAAGAAAGCAAGAATCATAAAACTTGCAATGTACAGAATAATCAACCGGTCATAAATCAAATTTAATCAAATTTGTAAATTATTGGACGATTATTGTAACTGTAAATGCTATTCCGGAGGGCGCTACAAAACCGGCACGTGTCAGCAGCAATTACTGTCAAATAGCTCTTAATGAAAGATAATTCTTCAGTTGTAATCTCGCGAGAACCGACGAGAACATCTATCAAAATACGGAACGATTCAATATATCTATCTATCCACTCTTTAGATTGTATATTATTTCGATTGCTTAAAAGTGACTGCTTGGTTGCCATAGCAACGATCAATATTGAGAAATAATTTAAGAAGAACTACTCAAAGAGATCACTACATCGTTTGTATGGTATGATTTGATACATAGTGAATTTTCATACGAAGACCTGATCTTAAAAGTAAATAACCAATAATTCGGGCATGCTAGAGTAACACATATGAACGTACAATGTAGTATTGTAACAGTTTCACACAAATTCTTATCCATGCATATTTAGCTATAAATTTCAAAATATGTACATATTTGGAAATTTTGGTATGAAGTTTAAAGTGCAAGAGCATTTAATCACTATTAAACACTTTTTGAATGTTTAATTTAATTTATCAAAAAGTTAAATGACAATGAAATATAAGGGCATATTCTGCCTGTTTCTCAGATCAGATGTAGCTGGATTGGAGCTTTCGGAATTTTAGATACCACTGCACTCTTATTTGAAAAATGTTTGCAACACAAGCCAAGCAGAGGTATTGTTTCGACATGGCTGTCACGGTGTTTAAATATGAGGTTAAACTCATACAAATACAATGCTTGAAAATTCTTAACAAAGAAAGCAGTTATGGTATTATGAATTTTATGTTGTTTTTTTTTTAAATTTATTTTGCAACAAACCAACCACTAAGGTGTCTCTTGCTTTGTGTATAAAGGAACATATATAACAGGGATTAAAAAAAAATATAGTTTTCTCAAATAAGTGGAGTTATGTCCCTTTTGTTAAAAACCCCAAACAATATCTATTAAAAATCAAATGACGCACTAAAGCGAACTTAATTGTTGATTGGGACAATTTTGATGATCTAAAAAATATTAAGACAAATGAAGTACCATATAAAAAACCCAGCTAGATTAGAAAGCCAAAGCAGTCACTTGCATACCTCTAAATTGTAATGTTTGAAAAAAAAAAACGCGTTTTAAGCTTCAACACATAATTGTGTCTATTATTATTCATAAAGTTTTTAATTTATGTCACTGAATTTTGAGAATCTACATAAAACAACTTTAAGCACTCAACCTGCCTCTGTTCATAATTATTGGATCTAATGGTGTACGTGTCCTTTCTGTGACCGGACGTCTAGACAAAAGAAAATTTAAGACTATACATGCGGGGTTTTCAGTTCAAAGTGATGGTTTCACATGCTTCTAAGGAGCTACCATTTGATTTTATGGGGGGGGGGGGGGGGGGGGGGCTAGGATGAAAAATTTTGTCCTGCATTTTTTTTTAGCTGTAATCTCTGTCCTGCCTTTTTATTTTTCACTCTGTTCGGTCCTGCCTTTTTTTTTTTTTTAGTTTATCCTGACTTTTTTTTACCTGAATTGTCGTCCTGACTTTTTTTTTTTTTTGCAAGTGTCTCATCTGCCTTTTTTTTTTACTCAAACTCCTGTCTGCTATTTTTTTCAAATTTCATCCTAGCCCCCATAAAAATCAAATGGTAGCTCCCTAAAGTAGTCTTTAAATTATTAGCTGGCATCGTAGCCGTTCTTAGACATCTTCCTCAGCCGTCCTGAAACCATGCTGTGCTTGTTGATATAATGCTTTTGTGATTTGAAAAAATTATGAAATCTATATATAATTCGCTGACGTAAGACACACTAATGCTTACAAATAAACTGTGGACTAGTCGGATTGCCCAAATATAATAGTCAATTGTTTTGACACTGAACTAAGGGGGTATAGGAGGGGTGCTGATCCAAAATCCAGGCTTAAAAACATGAAATCCCAAAATCCCGGGCTTAAAAACACGAAATCCCATGGTCCCGAAATTTGAAAAAGAATTCCCGGATCCCGAGAGGGTCAATCCCGAAATCCCGAGCTTAAAAACACCCGATCCCGGAGTCCCGATAAAGGTCTATCCCCCTCTGAACTTGTTACTACAACAACTTTGTAATGCAATGCACCACATCCCCCGCCCAGCAAAAACAAAAAAACAACAAAACAAAAAAACAACCAAAACACTGACAGCACAAAAACCGCGGTAAAAATGTATTATTCTCTTCGGAAAGAGAACAAAAAAAAATAATGATGCTTGATAGGAAAAAAATCAACCTTTATTTAAAAAGTGTTCAATATAGGCTGACAGAACAATCAAATTTGTATTAAATGATCTTAAATCATTTAGTTGTAGCTAAAAGTAACATGTAGAGCGGTTGTATTCCTCACTTATAAAATGCATCAATATGTTTTGCAATGACATGTGTTGCAATTACAATAACTAGGGTATTTCCATTATTCCATTTAGGCTGATACATTTCTACAAAGTCCTTAACAGCTCTAGAGAACAATAAACATTGATTCTCTCACAGCCATGACAGTTGGCTGTAGCTAAAAAAGTGATTATGGTCCTGATCATGATAATGTTGAACAGTCAATAAATCTAGTGTCAGACAACAAGGCGTCATTATACAATTGCCGCAGAAGATGATCTTTATTTTATTCTTTTAATGTACATTTCCAATTCCAGTGTATTGATATGGAAAAAAATGGCCGTGATATATAGTTCTTGGAGATGCAAGTTGAGGCGCAATAAGGGGACTTTGGGATATTCTTTGAAAGAGCTTTATCAGAAGAATGGTCATTTTTTTTACAATTGCCGCAGACAATGATCTTTATTGTATTCTTTTCATGTACATTTCCAATTTCAGTGTATTGATATGGAAAAATAATGGCGGTGATATTTAGCGTTAATTGAGGCGCAAGAAGGTACATTAAGAAATTTGTACTTTATCAGCAGATTGGTATTTTTTTTTTAAATCAAATTACCGATATGGTATGATGCAAAAAATATATCGTTATAAAAGAGGGACGAAAGATACCAAAGGAACAGTCAAACTCATAAATCTAAAACAAACTGACAACACCATGGCTAAAAATGAAAAAGACAAACAAACAACAGCACACATGACACAACATAGAAAACTAGAGAATAAACAACACGAAAGCCACCAAAAAAAATTAGGGGTGATCTCAGGTGCTCCGGAAGGGTAAGCAGATCCTGCTCCTCATGTGGCACCCGTCGTGTTGCTTATGTTATAACAAATCCGGTAAATAGTCTAATTCGGTAGGTTACATTCATGAAAGGGAAGGGGATTGTAGTTACGACGTAAGGAACATATCCGATATCTTTTGTGAAACGGTTATTCCATAACGGTCAACCAACTCGTGATGGCGTCCGTAAAATTTACGAAGGGATGGTTTCAACTTCACCATTTGGAACTTTTGGTTTCATAGCTTCCTTGTGAGCAGCAACTCTCTATCAATATATAATATATGCATGCACAGGAAAGAAAAATATAGCTATCGAGATGTACATTATGACACAAGAACGTTGAGACATTTTTTGGAAAGTTCCATAGAGGTGTCAATGCCAGTATGTTTTAATTATTTTATTTTTAAATAAGTATGCATTAAATGAAAGGAGATGTAAATTGAGGCACAAGAAGGGGACTTTTTGAGAAGTGTACTTTTATTATCAGAGGATTGCATCGTTTTTAAAATATAATTTCTGGAATGTTATGAAAAAATATATCGAAATATATATGCATTAAATCGAAGTATATAGCTCTCGGGTGTTAATTAAGGCTCAAGAAAGAGGCCATGAAAAAAAAAAATACAGAAGAATATCAACAAAATATGACTTAATGATTGACTGCTTGTTTACACAAGTAATTATCATTCCAATTTTTTAGTGTATTGATATATGACAAATTTGTCGTAAAAACAGCCACGCAGAAAGGATTCTGTGGGAAGTTGAAATAATTACCAAATTGGTCATAAAACTGGTCGATCGTCTCTATATAATGCACAGTTCTAATTTCCACTTCGTATATTGATATGATAAGAAAAATATTGACATAAACATCGAAATGCAGAACGGGTGTCATGAGGCCCCTCATGGGGGGGGGGGGGGGGGTCCTAGTAATCACATAATCACCATTTTTTTTGCCAATATAATCACATAATCATTAAATATTTGCTTATCTTTAGTAATCAAATAATCATAAACTAAAAATACAGTCCTAGGTAATCAAATAATCATGAAATATTTGGCTTAATAATCAAATAATCATTAAAAAAACGGCCAAGTAATCACATAATCAAAAACCCCATGAGGGCCCTCTGTCATGGAAGACTTTAGATCAACAAACTTGGTTATTCAGTTGTTTATAACAAGTGGTGAAGAAAAAGTAAGTAATGGAATTTGATGGTCCAACCCACTTTTTGTTAAATTAATT